>CM051037.1:29953441-30195941 GCA_027627225.1 Congeria kusceri
CCTGCTATATTGATATTATATTTCAATTAAGGCAATGGAAACAATTGTTGCATTCTAAATTAGTACAACTGATACCTATATTTCACCTACAATCCTGTTTCTTTATCCTAATTAATCTAGCAGTTCTAGTACATAAATTAATAATTATACTTTTGTTACTTCCCTTTAAACTTATCCAGCACACAAATTATAATTTGCTTTTGCCCCATCTGTCATTTAATGTTAACCCCTCAGATAACGGCATTCTCCATTGTAATCCTGCAATGCAAAGCTGATTAGAGCAATTACCACACACAACAGGTCCTCCATCTTGCCTTTGTGTTCAACATCGACCTCGCGTGCAGAAGCACTCAAGCGTAAATCAGGACAAAAATAACTGCTGTTGACTGAAACCGTTACAAAGCTAGCTCCAGCACCATAAACGCTAACGCACACAGTCTTTCGCAACAACATGTCTTTTAAGTATTGATAATGAATTAAATTTCTGACGCTAAATGTAAACCTTTTAAAACGCATAGTCGTTTCAATTTCTCAATCCGAAACGCCGCGTGCAAACGAAAATACATCACCGCACAACTATGATCACAAACCACTAATTATTGTTACCAGTGCTAGTATTAAAATGCTCTTATAGAACTGTACTATTATTTGTTTCTTAAATGCCACGATTATGATGATTATGATAACTATGACGATTACCATTATTATGATTCGTATGATGATTTTGAATATGATATGATAATGATTGTGATAATTTTATCAAGTTTTTGGTATTTTGATTTTGATTATAGATCTCACATTATTGCTATTATTATTATTATTATTATTATTATTATCATATGTTCCGACGATGTATCTTATTATTTAAATACCTCCCGTATATCATCTACACAATTGTGTTAACGTAAAAATTATCGGAAGTTACTAATTTACTAACAATTTTGCTTTGTTATATTGCCCTAATTGTATATGTTATATACTTGGGTGAAAATAAAAGTCTTGTTCTGTTCTGTAATTAACGGTTTGTAGGAGGCGCGAATAAGACACGTTGTATCTACAAATAACAAAACTGGGCCATGTTGTGATAACGGTTTCACAGTTTGCAAAAGGCGTACATTGTTGTTTATTGTCCTTAAGTGACATCTACATGGTTAACTTGTTTACAGTAAATTACAATTACTCTCTAAGTAAACCAATCAAAATGAATCCATTATCACTCAATCAATTTCGTTAACAAAATTAGCATGATCTGGTCATTCGTAATATACGTCACTTGTAAATTATTCTCCATTATATCAACACCGTATATTATACAAGCGTCTTGATTAATAAACAATGCCACCTTCATGTGCTTAGAAGTACTTAACGCGGTCATTAGACAAAACCCAGGCAACGTGTAATCTATGTAATGAGAAATTTGTGTACGGAAGAATTTACAAATTAATTTACAATACATTTAATAATATCTTACATTTCTTTATATTTGCCTAACACTCACTAAGTTATATCGCTCATTTACCTCTGAAACAAAATAAAACAACTACTTACACGTAGTAAACATATTTCGGATTGGTAAATATTCGGACAGAGTGCCATATATAGTAGTATTTACAAAACGAATATTCGAATATATTCGAATACCTAAAACGAATATTGGAATATTGATTTCAGTATTCGGTCCCATCCCTATTTAAAATATTACAAACGCTCGCGAATTTTTTTATGATGCAAACTGCCTAACAGTATAACTGCAACATCTACGCATATTTAATTACTAACTATACGACTATACAAGGTACGTATATCTGATAATTACCGTAGTAAAAATTACTAATCTCTCAAACAACGATCATACATGCACTACGACTACTGAACTGAATACTGTGAACTGATTATCTCTTCACAACTGAATACGACTTCATAACTGAATACGAATTCACGACTGAACTGAAAACACGAATACATGACAGAATGCACTATTGCAATAAACATGAATATTTTGCATTTATACACGACAGGCATAGCAACATATGATGATCAAACTAAGTTTTTGTAAAGTTTTAAAATAGTGCAACGGTAAAATTTGATTCAATATTAATATACGACTTAAGCCATAAAATCACCCGATATCATCCACTGCGGTTTCTTCCTATTTCTCTGAGGCCTCGAAACAGTCTCTGCCTCCACGTCGGAATCTGGGTCGGATTCTGTGACTGATGAAGCTGACCGTTGCTCCGTTGATTCCTCTATATGATTGTCATCATGCGTGAAACTCGCTTCTGACGCACATGCTCGGTCTACGGCATCATCACTGACTGTCATGAAGGGGAGCAACAGATTTCAATGTAGGGTCTTGGGTTTCTTGAATCGCGCCCCATCACGCTTGACCTCATGCACGGGTGTATCTGGGTTCGGCTGTCCTAAAACCACGTACGGGTAGTGTTCCCACCGATCTGCCAACTTCTGCTTGCCTCTCTGTGAAACGTTACGTACTAGAACCATTATCCGTTACAACCTCAATTTTCCCGCCGTACAAGTAGTCGTGGAATTACTCACACACGGCCCACTTGACGGCGAGGAAAATTGAAAGTAGAAGTGTGATTTGTAATCTTGAAGAAGTGAATGTATTAAGGTTTGTCCCTGTTTGCGAAAATGACACTGATAGTCAAGAAGAAGTGAAAGTTTACAACATTCAGACAGATGAATCACACCATAACATTAAGAATGAATTCGGTGTTGATATTGATGAGTCTGAATTGTCAGATGAACAAAAGAGTAAAGTGTACAGCTTATGTAAGAAATGGGAAATGATTTATCCAAAGTCAAAAACTGATTTGGGGCATGCTACCGAGGTGAAGCATAAAATTGAGTTAACTGATGAAGCTCCATTCAGAGAACCCTACAGACGTGTACCCCCTCATCTGTTTAACGAAGTTAAAGAATACCTACAGGAGATGCTAGATTTCGGTGCCATCAGATAATCGAAAAGCCCTTGGTCCTCAAACATTGTCATAGTAATGAAGAAGGATGGAGCACTTCGATGCTGCATAGATTTTAGAAAACTAAACTCAAGAACAAAGTAAGATGCCTATGGAATTCCAAAAGTTGAAGACACATTACACATGCTTGCAGGATCAAAATATTGTTATGACCCCGGCATCTTGATGCAGGAGGCATATAGTGATTGCCCTGTCCGTCCTTCCGTCCGTCCGTCCTTCCGTCTTTCCGTCCGTCCGTGACAAGGTTAAGTAGATTTTACTGTTTCGTCTAGCACCAACACCGCTTACTACAACACTTTAATACTAACACAGGTGTTGCTTATGACCATTCCCTATCCACCTATATCACACAACCTTACAATTGACTTTGACCTTGACCTAATTTGCACTTAGAATAATTCAAATGGGCTGTTTCTTGTGACAAGGTAAAGTAGATTTTACCGTTTCGTCTAGCACCAACACCGCTTACTACAACATTTTAATACTAACACAGTTGTTGCTTATGACCATTCCCTATCCACCTATATCACACAACCTTACAATTGACCTTGACCTTGACCTAATTTGCACTTAGAATAAATCAAATGGGCTGTTTCTTGTGACAAGGTAAAGTAGATTTTACCGTTTCGTCTAGCACCAACACCGCCTACTACAACATTTTAATACTTACACAGTTGTTGCTTATGACCATTTTCTATCAACCCATATCACCCAACCTCACTTTGACCTTGACCTAATTTGCACTTGAAATAATTCAAATGGGCTATTTCTTGGTAACTAGATTTTACCGTTTCGCCTAGCACCAACACCGCTTGCTATAACACTTGGATACTTACACAGTAGTTGCTTATGACCATTGCCTATCCAACCATAGTACACAACCTCACTTTTACCTTGACCTTGACCTAATTTTCACTTAGAATACTTCAAATGGGCTGTTTATTGGTTAACTAGATTTTACCGTTTCGTCTAGCACCAACACTGCTTGGTACAACACTTGGATACTTACACAGTAGTTGCTTATGACCATCCCCAAAGTCACCCATATCACCCAACCTCATTTTGACATTGACATTGACCTAATTTGAACTTAGAATGATTCAGAAATGCCATTATTATGCCCCTGGCATCTAGATGCAGGGGGCATATAGTGATTGTCCTGTCCGTCCTTCCGTCCGTCCTTCCGTCTTTCCATCCTTCCGTCCGTCCGTGACAAGGTTAAGGCGATTTAACCGTTTCCTCTAGCACCAACACCGCTTACTACAACACTTTAATACTTACACAGTTGTTGCTTATGACCATTCCCCATTCACCCATATCACCCAACCTCACTTTGACATTGACATTGCCATAATTTGCACTTAGAATAATTCGATTGGGCTGTTTCTTGTGACAAGGTTAAGTAGATTTTACTTATCGTCTAGCACCAACACCGCTTATTACAACACTTTAATACTTACACAGTTGTTGCTTATGACATTTCCCTATCCACCCATATCACCCAACCTCACTTTGACCTTTACCTTGACCTAATTGGCACTTAGAATAATTCAAATTGGCTGTTTCTTGTTACAAGGTTAAGTAGATTTTACCGTTACCTCTAGCACCAACACCGCTTACTACAACATTTTAATACTTATACAGTTGTTGCTTATGACCATTAGCTATCCACCCATATCACCCAACCTCACTATGACCTTGACCTTGACATATTTGTACTTGGAATAATTCAAAAGTGCAATTTCTTGGTTAACTAGATTGTACCGTTTCGTCTAGCACCAACACCGCTTACTACAACACTTGGATATTTACACAGTTTTTACTTATGACCATTTTTCCAATCCACACTTATCACCCAACCTCACCTTGACCTTAATCTAATTTGGACTAAGAAATGGGCTATCCAGCACCAACCGGGGGCATGTGTGTTTATCAAACACAGAATCTTGTTCTAAACTCAATTTAAAATCTGGGTACTGGCAAATAGAACTCGAATAAGAAGACAAGCAGAAAACAGCTTTTCAAGTACCAGCTGTATGCTTCTTTGAATGCAACAAGCTTCCATTTGAATTATGTAACGCTCCGGCGACATTCCAAAGATAACTCCATAAAATATCATCAGACCGGAACGACCTGACAATATGCGCATGTCCTTTTGATAGGGAAGCTGAATATATTCCGGTTTCATTGAGTTATTAGTTCCTGAGATCTCACGCGGAAACGAAAATTTCCTATGTATAATCAAAGGGCTATAGCTCCCTGAAAAATCATCAGACCGGAGAGACCTGGCCGTATGCGCATGCCCACCCTATAGGGAGGCTGCATATAAGGTTGAATTGAATTCGAGTCTAGATCTCGCGCGGAATCGAAGTACCAGGCGGACGGATGGAAGGACGGACATGGAATACGATGAATAAAATTGTCGGGGAAATTCATTAAGTTTGCATAATTAACATAATTGTTATCATTCTTTCTATAAATAGCTCTCTTCCTTAGTTCGCATTTTAAGCATGATTTAGAGAAAGATCTATAGGACAGACAACGGTACAGGGTACTGCTAAAAAGGAGCAGGGTGGAAAGACGGACCGTTTTGTTGACATTTTCTAATAATTAGCTAAATCCAAGGTTTGTATGAGTCTAATGTTTCTAATAAAGGGTTTTAAACATATACGCTTGATTTGAATATTTGCAAAAATATATGGACTTTCAAAAGATATTCAACATGTCTGTATTGGCCAGCTACAAAGGGGAAGCAAAAAGGAGCAGGGTGCAGTACCCTGCTATTTTGATCTAGAACTTTCTCTAATAATTGTTATCATTTATTTTAAAAATAATCGTCTGCCCTAGTTTGCATTATTTATAAACATAATTATTACAATTCATTCTATAAATAGCCGTCTCCCTTTGTTTGCATGATAAAGATAATTGTTACCGTTCATTCTATAAATATCTGTCTCCCTTAGGTTGCAATATAAACATGACAAACAACACCCCACCGGCCTCTGGTGGTAATGATTGCATTTAGATTTATTATTGTGTTAATGAATATCGTCCCAACCACTTGGAAATGTTAATACATGTCTTTGAATATTATAACACAACAACAAAATATGATTATAAATAAATACAACTTGGAACAATAAATAAATAACAAACAAAACTTCAACAGAGCATTCAATAGTTTGCACATACACACAGTAACTTACGAAATGTTCAAACAGATATTCTTAACAAATGGTTTACGATGATACAATGATCCTAGTTCTTCGCACATCCACCGTTGAGGAAGGAGTCCCGCTGCTCCCCAACCATGTCACGTGGTATGTAAGTGTTCGTTAATGTTCTGTCCAACACGCATCAATTTATAAATGATGTAATCAGAATACAGTAAAATTCGGTAAACCGGTACGTTATTTGAAGTTCGAAAGTTTAAAGCATTCAAAACACATTAATCAATGGACAGAACAAGAAATTTAGCAGGAGCATGTGGTACTGACACAGTTTTTTTAATGACCTACAATAATAGTATTTAGATACACGAGGCAGTATGAAAAGTATTGTTGTTGGTTCTTATTAATACAGTCATCTTATTCTTATCTTATTTGCTGTATATACAAATTTAGAAATATTGTATAATGTTCTTTTGGAACTAGATGTCATTAGTTTTTTAAATTTAGTAAGGGAGTGCCAATGACAAAACTATGGCTTAAACATGTATTCCTGATATCCCGATATTTAGGACAAACTAGAATGAAATGATACACACCGACTCCACAGATTGCATGGTACATGATCTGCATAATTTTTCAAATTGTGGTTTGTTGGTGTATCTTCCAGTTTCAATTGCTAATTGGTTTGAAGAGGTTCTGGGGCCATATTGACAAAGAATCTTAAGTAATTGCTCAAATATTTCACTTAAGTTCAACATTTAAGTTTACTGTATTTCTTTGTTCAATACTAGGGATGGGACCGAATATTCGAATATCGGATAATATTCGAATATAATAAAACGAATACGAATATTCGATTTTCAAATTTATTTAAGGAACAAAATTTCTTTAATTTTTTTATGTTTTTTCCCCAGTTTGATAGCAAAGTTAACATGAATTCCAGTCGTCTTTCCTGCCTAGCATTTAACGACAATTGATAATTGGCAGGGGGGCTACGTCTTTACAATTACACTCTAAGTAAACCAATCAAAATGAATCCATTACCAGCCAAGCAAGTTTTATAACAAAAATAGCATTATCTGGTCAATCTTAATATACGTCACTGTAAATTATTCTCCATTATATCAACACCGTATATTATACAAGAGTATTGATTAATGAACAATGCCACTATCATGTGCTTGGAAGTACTTTACGCGGTCATTAGACAAAACCCAGGCAACGTGTAATGTATGTAATGAGATATGTGTGTACGGAACGATTAAAAAATTAATTAACAATACATTTAACAATATCTTACATTTCTTTATATTTGCCTAACACTTACTAACTTATATCGCTTATTTACCACTGAAACAAGGTAAAACAGATACGTACACGTCGAATACATATTTCGGATAGGTAAATATTCGGACAGAGTGCCGTATATAGTAGTATTTTCAAAACGAATATTCGAATATATTCGAATACCTAAAACGAATATTCGAATATTGATTTCAGTCTTCGGCCCCATCCCTATTAAATACACAATTGTGTGTGTCTTTATATTTCTCAAATTCCATTTTAATACTGATGTCATTTAGAAACGTTACTTAGTGCTTAACTATTTTTGTATGGTATGGTACAGTTAAGGAAGTTTGCAGATATAAAGGCCTAGGTTAAGGAATGTCGGGCCACTCAATGGGGTATTCCACTCAGTGTTTTGGTCCACCATAAAATCTCTTATCATTATCTGCAATCTTTTCTCTCAGCTGACTGAGCAATGGCTTTGTGCACTGCTTCAGTATATCTCTAACTCTGCAGCAGTGTATTATCTCAGCTGATAAGGGTCACCACACTGTGGCCACAGTAGGGTGCCACTACACAGGGGTATAATAGCCCAGATTTGGGGGGAGGGGGTCAAATAAAGAAGGATTTAACTAGGCCTTTAAGGATCAGGAATAAACTTAACTTAAGATGCTGTGTGAATACAAGCCCTGAATTTAGCTGCTTAGCAACTATGTATAATAAATATATTAGCCGTCTGCCCAGGAGGTTATGTTTCTCCCCGCATTACTTTGTCTGTTAGCAAATTTACGCAAAAAAAGTTATCAGCCGATAACTCTGACAAAGCGGTTGAATAGTGGAGCGCACTGTCCTGTGACAGCTCTTGTTCGTTATTGAAGGATAGGGCAAATGGCTGCCTTGGTGTAGGTCAGAGCTTTCCGGGTGATTTCTAGCTAACATATTAAGGGGCAGTTTACAGTTTTGGGCCGTGAGAAACATTTTTCTAACAGTGACTTTTTCCTTTTTCTAAAATACATTTATTGTTCCTATTTCAATGTTTGAAAAGTACATTGCATGTGCAAAGTTAAACTTTTGATGAATATCTGATTTTTGTTGGAAAAAAATTTGCTACCTTATAGACATACGATAGTTCTTGTTTTTTTTACAGAAAATGGCATGATAAATATGAAAATAATCAAATTTTGCAACCTAAACAGCATAACAGACAAAAAGTTTAGATATATTCTACAAATTCCCGTTTGAAAATTCCATTTATAAAGAAATGTTTTCCAACCCTAAACTGTGAAACTGTCCCTTTAGTACTTTGTATACAATTGTATATATTTAGACGATGTACATATGTACAGTACGCGCCACGCGAAACCCGCAGAATTCGCGCTGTCGTGACGAGCCTTCGATCAATATTCGCGAAGCGACGTCACGAAAGTTCGCGACGATTCGCGAAAGATAGAGGGCGGCCCCATCGCGAGATTTCGCGACGAATATGTCACGAAATTTCTTCGCGATTCGCGACGAAATTACAGGTACATGTGCATCTGCTCTAGACTATCAACTTTAAGAGTTTTACAGTTTCATGGTCTTTCTACATTGTGTATTGTATAGTGTCTGTTAAATGTAGAAATGTAAATTTTATGACCTTAATATCACGTTTAATTAATGCCATATTTTTATATTATAGGTCAAATTACACCAAAACGGAAGTCACATCCTCAAGGTTACATGCTGTCAGTTAGATAATAAGCACATAGGGTTCAGTGTATAATGCATATGATTTTTAAAATACAGTTTAAATGATATGTTTTGGTATCAATGTAAAGGTATATATGTAAGAAATAAGAAAAAAAGACAGTTTTAGGCACTACTTTATCTTAAATGGTTCCCAGCTTCATAACTTTTGGCCCATAATACACAAAATGGCAGCCCCATGCCTGTCAAAACCGGTGTGTTTATTCTAAGGTAAATATTTTGAGTTACAACGTATAGAAATTTTTGACATGCTGTTTTTCAAAAGGTTATGGCCGTATCTTTCCAACAATGTACGGTGATATATTGGGAAGTCGCTTGGTCATGGTGAAAATTGAGATCAAACATTGAATATTTTATATGTAACAATGAAGGAATTTATTTGCGCATGCGTAACCTATATATTTATTATATAATAAAGCACTATTTTTTAACAGTATTAGTCTAAGAAAAAACATATACAGGTCACAATGATTTCATATCGTATATACGTTTAAGTTAAAACTTACTATTCGGACAAAAATTATTAAACTCCACTTAAACTTATGAATCATGGATTGTTGTTAGAAATGATTGATATCGATTATCGAATATAGTCATTTAATATTCCAGTGTTAGTT
Source organism: Congeria kusceri (assembly GCA_027627225.1). NCBI lineage: Eukaryota > Metazoa > Mollusca > Bivalvia > Myida > Dreissenidae > Congeria > Congeria kusceri. The sequence goes on from CM051037.1 coordinate 29,963,261, forward strand.
AATGTTCACAACCCATGGTCTACATAAGATGAAAGTAAATAGAAATAGTTCATTCAATCTTTATATCAAAATACTATAAGTCTTTTTAAAGGATGACAACGAATAACCGGTTATCCGATTATTAAGGCGGCAATCCGGTTATAAACGTGATCTTTTGTTATTCGCAATCAAAACGCAGGTTTCTGATGACCAAGACATAGATTAAAAAAATCTTCATGCGCTAATCGGTGTCAATACCCAACCCGTGGACTGAGCTGCAATAGCTCTCCTTAATTGATCAATAGTGGTCGTGAAAATGTAGAGGGAGCAACCACCTCTTATGTTGTAACTTTCAGCTTTTGTTTGTCATTTAACACTGTATAATTTTCCATTTAATTGCGTTTGATTTAACTGTTCCGGTTGTTGGTAATGTATAAGGCACGATGAATGATTATTCTTTCTTTTAATAATTTTTGTTATTTATGAACCGATATATTATAATGTTACTTAATTTTTCTTTCCACACAAATGTCGTTATTGTGTTGTCATAAATGTATGTTTAAATGATACTGTAAAAAGATAATTCAGAGTATTCCATGTATATAATAATTCCGGAAAGTTCTTTTAAACGAATTATTAATTGATCGCTGAGTGAAAATATTGCGTTCAGGTGCGCATTTTTACTAATTACTATCTCGTCGCGATTCGTGGCGGGACAAAATCCTTCGCCACGAAAGTTCGCGAATACGCGCGAATTTCGTCGCGAGAATTAGCGAAGATTCGTGACATCGCGAGCGAGCGCTCTGCACATCGCGATAAAATCGGCTCGTCGCACATCGCGATAAAATCGGCTCGTCGCACATCGCGAACTTTGCGGGTTTCGCGTGGCACGTACTGTATACGTCTTAATAAACTGTCTGTTCTGTTCTCCTCTGTTCTGTAGCAAAGATATCATGCCAGAGATAACTTTTGAATATCAAAGATATTTTTTCACATATTACATTTAAAAATGCTGTGATTTCATGTAATACACTTTCAAGGTTCCAGTCATTCGTAGTCTCCCCTGCCAAAGCAAAATGGGCCTATATTCATAAACCCATTCTTAGTAGTCTCCCCTGCCAAGGCAAAATGGGCCTATATTCATAAACCCATTCTCAGTAGTCTCCCCTGCCAAGGCAAAATGGGCATATATTCATAAACCCATTCGAAGTAGTCTCCCCTGCCAAGGCAAAATGGGCCCATATAGAAAATGTTGTTGAAACTGTTCTGTACTCAGAAAGATGTTAATCTGTATCGTACTTGGCATTCACCAACACAAACGATAGCATTTTGTATTTGGAACGATTTTGTAATGACATAAGCAAATTTGGTAACTAGCACATCTATGAACGCGCCACGTTTTAGTTTCTTGAGTCTATGTCTATTCTTTATTTTTAAGTATAAGAATGAGTTTGTGAGTACCGGCCTTGGTATTTGTCCAATCCCATCATCACCGAGCTACCCGCATCGTCGGCGGACCATAGTACCGTTTAGCGGGTCCTAACTCCTCTTTATTAAAGTCAATCTCTTTGGTGTTGATGTCCTGGCACGACCTCCATATCTTATAGCGTCCGTAATTGAAATACTTGTTCACAATTTCGCGACCTGAAAGTTGGACAAACAGAACCGTTTCGTACAGCCATAGATAATAACGCTATATGTATGTGTTCGTATTGTTATATTGACGATGTACACTACATGCAAGTCATTAAGAAAACACTTGTTCTGTTCTGTTTTGTTCTGTTGTGTTCTGTTTTGTAACAGTATTGTGATTGCTCAAGGTATTTAGATGCTGGCAACTCAACTCAACTCAACCCAATTCAGTTTATTAAGTAAATAAAGCCATCGGTCCAAAATACACAGTATTCTACACAAATCACAACAAATATTGGTAGTGGCAAACATAATGTGTCACATATGCTATTGTTCTATAAATATCATGTACCCTTGCATGCTCTGTGAATGTGAGTCAGTTGTGTCATATGACGCTATCCCAGCCTGGCCACATAACTTGGTGTGGGGATTGGTCATGAAATTATTTCTACGGCCATTCTCCCCCTACCTCTGATTCAAGTAGGGCAGTTGTCAGTTTCTGGCATAGGTATGTGCACTTAGTACTGGTAAACCGCTAAGATCGGCCAAGCTTGCCCAGGAAAAATGTGAGTAGGTTAACTGACCGTCGTGATATGACTGAAATACTGTTAAAACGGCGAAAAAAAAATCCAAACAAACACACAAATAAACAAATCCTAAAGGTGTTGCTTAAATGCACATTCCTAGTTACCTTTTAAACACTATGGTATACTTGTTTTACAGTAAATTCCAGGGTGTTTTTTTCTGAAAGATTTGCACAGTGTTGCCATGCGATTAGGGACTACATTATTGTTGCATGCATTAAAGAGACCTGTTCACAGATTGGCAAATTGGCAATTTTCATTTTTTGTCATAGATCCCAAAAAGAAAAATAGGCCTAAATTATATATAAACAAGCAAAATAACACAAGTGACAACGAAATCTTTTGAAAATATAGTGTTGTTTATGAAAAATCACCAATTGAAATGAATACAATCATATTTTAGCGTCGAGTGGTTAGAGCGACATAGTTTTGATTCCGGTGGCCGTAGGTTCAAGTCCCGACAAGGGCAAATTTTTAATTATTGTTTTTTCTTCTTTATTTGTTTTTGGTTAGTCTAACTGCTTTAGTTTTTGCAGTTAAGACATTAAATGACATTTTTCAAAAACAGAAGTCTGTCAACAAGTCCCTTTAACATGCACCAGTTCTTCATACTATGGACGGCTGCCGAATCTATAAAGGGACTGTGATTGGAAGGAATGGAACCAGAATCCGTTTACTCGTGGTCTCAAGACTGCCTATGAGCAAAACGTGTATGGCCATATTGAACACACATATCAAATGATCAACACAAACACCCTATATGGTCAATATGATACGCATTCGCCCTTTACATTTGTCATGTTTGCAATAAGCATTGTATAATGTTTTAATGCTGTAAACGTATCGCATCGTATAAGGTCACATGAACTGTAATGATGTGCGAATAATATTATAATAATAACACCAGTATATCTTAAGAACGTAATGCATATACAATAACAACAAGTGCATTGCTTTGAAAGCAATTAATCGTGTAAAAACAAAACTAATCCTACACGTTAATTCATTGTTGGCCTTCAGTCGATGACATATCACAAAATAAATCATTACATGTCAGAGACTATGTTACCAAGATTTATAGGATATATAGAGGATATTTGTTGGTTTCAGTATAAAGTCGTATTTTATGTCATCGGTGGTCATAGAAAACATATTTTTACGAGTGGAGTAGTTAAATGATATTTTTATTAAAGTTTACATCATGTTTCATGTTGTTTACTAAAGCCGATGATTGCACTGCCGATGAGTTTATTAACTACTACAGGTATCGTATATATAAAAAATTAGTCCGTTTTATGTTATATTTTCACTATAGCGAAAATAAAATAAAATAGTTTTCGATCTTGCAACAGTGGGAATATCTAATTTTATTTCATCAATAAAATTAAAAATTTCGCTAAAAAACATAACAAAACAGGAGGATATTTGTTGATTTGAGTGTAAGATCGTGTTTTATTTCATTTTTTTAAGTGGTCATAGAAAAATTATCTTCATGAGTGAGAAATAAAATCTATTTTCAATAACCACGAATGAAATTAAATACGATTTTACACTTACATAAATACATGTTATTTTCCTTTCATGCTATTTTATCAAAAATAAATACAAACTTTCGTCGGTGTCATCCATGATGGGCTCCACTCGTACCAGGTTGGGATACATCAGGCTCTGTAGCATTGGCACCAACTGCAGACAAAAGATGGTAAACAATTCACTAAATACTTCATTAGGTTTATTTGTATAATGTGTGTTATTGTCAACATTTTTGAAAGTCATTTTAGTGGAAGGTTAAACAAGATGATGAACTATTAATATGCATGCTTTATATCGAAATACCCGGACAAATACAATGGCAAGTTTAAGCACGGACATGCAGTGGCAATTTTGACCATTGACCCGTAGATATGACCTTGACCTTGGACTAAGGGGCCTCATTCAGGAGCGCTGCACACCATCTCATTGCAGATCATTTGCCAAGTTATAGTCCTGACAAGCAAAAGGCCAATTTATAATCAAAGGGCAATTACTCCTTGAAAAATCCTCAGACCGGAACGACCTGACAATATGAGCATGTCCTCTTGGTAGGTATGCTGCATATAAAGCTTTATTGAATTCGAGTTGTTAGTTCCTGAGATCTCGCACGGCAACGAAAATATTATATTAACATGCATTATTTGTAATATAAAAAATCTGACCGAAACAACCTGGCAATATGCACATGTCCTCTTAATAGGGATGCTACAATCAAAGTTTCATTAATTCGAGTTGTAAATTCCTGAGATCTCGCACAGAAACAAAAATATTATATTTAAATGCGTTATTTTTAATAGGCAAGGGCAACCACTCCCTCTAAAAATCATCAGACGGGACGACCTGACCATATGCGCATATCCTATTGATAGCGATGCTTTATACAAAGGTCATTGCATTAGGGTTGCAAGTTCCTGAGATATCGCACGGAAACGAAAATATTATATTTAAATGTATTATTTTTAATATAAAAAGGGCAACAACTCCCTGTGAAAATCATCAGACCGGAAAGACCTGACAATATGCACATGCCCTCTTAATAGGGATGCTACATAACCTGTTTCATTGATTTCGACTAGTTAGTTTCTGAGATCTTGCACAGAAACAAAACTATTATACTAAAATGTATAATTTTTAATACGAAAAGTGCAATAACTCCATGAAATATCATAAGACCGGAACGACCTGACCATATGCATGTCCTCTTGGTACTGCGAATGCATATAAAGTTTCATTGAATTTGAGTTGTTAGTTCCTAAAATCTTGCACGGAAACGAAATTTCTTATTAAAATTTCTGATTTATAATCATAACGGCAATAACTTCTTGCTTGAATAATCATCAGACTGGAACGACAGGACAATATGCGAATATGTACACCTAATAGGAATGCTGCATGTAAAGTTTCAGTGAACTCGAGTCATAAGTCGGACGTCCTTCCGAGATGATACTTAAGTGGCCACCTTACGCAATAAAGATAGATATGTAGCTATTAAAAGCAGACCGGCGGACATGAAGTATGATGGATATACTCTTCGGGGAAGAGCATTTTACACCTGGACAAACTGAATGACAATTGAATTAGAATTCGAACGGATGGACAAAGCGGCGACAATATTGGGGAGCATAAAACAACAATTGCAAATAATTTGTATTTCAAACAAAATACGTGAAAGCCTTAAGGTACTGCCAATAAAACTGCATTTATTCGTGAAACATGTGGTTACATCACAATCTGTTGTACTTTGGATGACGGTTTTGTCATACAGACCTGTTTACCTTGCTCGTTGCCCACCAGGTTAAACCCGAAGATGTGTATCGCAGACTCGAGTGGGCTCAGTTTGCTTATGAGACCTGCCATCGCCCTCCAAAATCTAAAACGGAATCTATACCTTTCTATTTTCAACATTAACATAAGGCTACACATACAATTTCATCCGCACCATCTTTTTCCAAGATATTTACACAAAAGAGCGCGTGGTTATGGTAATGATCCTATTGGTGATTCGCTTTCCAAAGCAGTAAATGAACCATCCTTCTCTTACAACAGTATAGAGAGAAACTGTAGTATTTTGTGGCAAACACAGAAAAATAAAATATTAACAGTTTTGTCAAGTTTTGTGAGTTCAATTGCTTTCAGGATCGTTCATTAAAGACATCAAGTTCTTCTGTTAACTCTGTCCATAATCTGTTAAGAAATCAGACTGTGTCCAAGACTGCAAAAGTTCTCAAATTTATTTTGTCATAACGGAAGATTACTGACTAATGAAAATGTTTGTTTCATTTAGGCTTTTATTTCTATGATACTAAGTAAACCAATAGAAAATGTTAGTTACATGTGAGCTTTAATTTCTATGATATTAAGCCGACCAATGGAAAGGTTTGTTACATACGAACTTCTATATATATAACACTATATTGGCTAATATAAGAATTTTATTGGCAGATACTTAAGATTAAGACTAATTTTGAGTTTAAAAACTTAAGGCAGTCATGGGACCAGTGTACATTAGACAAACATATTAACCGCCTTATAATTCGCCAACTTAATGATCAAACCATCAATTGAAGTAGTTTTCATTGTTATAATATGTATATTAGTGGTCACAGTTACTCGTATTTTTTTCTTACCCCACGACGGGTCTGTAGGAAGGCTTATAAAGCTTCTGCGGTGTGATTGAGTAGTTCCGCAGCAAATAAATATAACCAGGACCGCCCTGAAAATGAAACACGAGGTTTGAACGCATTGACACAGTACATTGATTGCGTAGTTCCGCAGCAAATAAATATAACCAGGACCGCCAGGAAGATAAAACACGAGGTTTGGATGGATAGACATAGTACATTGATTGCTTAGTTCCGCAGCAAATAAATATAGCCAGGACCGCCCTGAATATAAAACACGGAGTTTGAACGCATTGTCTCAGTACATTGATTGCGTAGCTCCGCAGCAAATAAATATAACCAAGACCGCCCTAAATATACGGTAAAACACGAAGTTTTGAACGCAGTGACACGGTACACGGACTGCGTAGTTCCGCAGCAAATAAATATAACCAGAACCGCCCTGAATATAAACACGAAGTTTGAACGCATTGACACGATACATTCACATGATCAATTTAAAAAGCTAAAATGATTTAAGGCACTGTCTGAATTCTAGAAAACAAAACAGAAAAATTGTAAATACATATTATATTTTACTGGTTGTCTTTTTTTTACTGCATAACCTGTATCAGTTACAATTTTCATTAAACATGCCGGACGTTTTGCGGTCAAATTATATATGCTTAATCAATCTATCAACCATTTTGTCTGTTAAAATAATTTCGTACCTGACATAGCACCATAACTGACCGCGCTTTACAGTTCTTCTTGAACTCATCCAGCCGTCGTGTTATTGCATCTTCAATATGAAACGTAGATTTTGTACAAGTTTATGTTTGACAATGCATTAATCTCTTTTTGAGACCATTCTAACTATATGCGATATCTGTGCATGATACTGGGATAAGATCTTAGTAGGTGTTAGATTATGTTACACGAATGAATAAAATATTTCTGAAACTTTTTATTAGCTTTTACGTTTGAAATATTTTGTCTGACATGATATTTTAACATTTCATTTGAGGCATACTTAAACAATCAATGCGTATTCAAATCGGTTTAGGTATTTTATTTTGTTAAAGTGAATTTATACATATTGACAAGTTTTAAAATATTACCTAAAAGTTCAGTGAACGTGTAGGAATCAAAATCCTGAAAGAAAAAAATAATCATGTATAAAATATAATTTTATACACGATAGAGTGATAGGTAAATAACCCATATACTCCGTGCATTTTTTTACACCACATCCACCAACATCAACTAGTAGCAACATAACACATTAACAATTATATATAATTATTATTTTATTATTATCATCATTATTATTATTATTATTATTATTATTATTAGCCTCTTTTCCTGTATATTCGGCCACTTAAGAGCTAACCTGCATTTAAACCCTAAATGAACACCATTTCAACACCAGTGAGACTTTATCTATAACTTTAAGGTCCGTCCTACTAAATAAAGGCCATATAATGTAGAGATCAGCCATTCACTTAGTTACTGACCATTTCTAGGAAGGTACCCTAGAAACCATGAATTTGTCATATGTTTCCTTTTATTTGGTTCAGTCTTCATTTTGATAAGCAAACACTAACATTTTGTAACAATGTTGATATAATTCATTAGAAGCATTCTTTATAAAACTGACACACACTAGCATACTGTTTGAAAATGAATGTTTACACAATTCTTGGCTTATGCACAAAGTGTGTAGCAATTTTGGGGAATTTCTTTCAAAAATCTTAATTTTCTCAGACAAAATCTAAAATTCGCAATTTTGAAAACCCAAAACAATATTTATGTGATAGAATTGTCTCAATACAGATAACTAACACAAGTTTTATAAGAAATAATTGTTAATGCCATTATCTGGGGGTGGCCGAATCTAGAGGAATGGCTGAATCTATAGGAAAGAAGGATATTATCATTATTATTATTATTATTATTATTATTATTATTATATAAATTGAAAATATATCATGTGGTTAATATTTTAAGGTACCCTATGTACATTGTTCCTACGACTACAACAGTTCTTAGTCTTATTCAGTCAGCCAATATGAATTTAAAATTAAAATGCACGAATTTGGTTCCCTGTTAGCAGGTGCGCTTAGCGTTGTGTGTCGTTAGTGAAACACGGAACCTATGCCTAAAATCCCAAACCGGAAGGTTCCGATCAAAATTGACACTTCCGGGACACAGATTTTAAAGTCATTAGGTATTGGAAATGAGTAGGTTGTATTGTTTACACACACGCTATCTATAGGCGGGAAAACCGCTGCCGCACTTCGCGCGGCCTTGGTTTTCCAGTATTATTTTTCTGTGTTTAGTACGGACTTGTTTTCTTTTATCTTCATCTTAAGTATCATTATGTAATATCTTTAGGTGTTTCAGTAGTATGAGTGTTTTATGTTGTCTTTAATATATAATGTTTTTTTTTTTTTTATGTGTGTTTTATGTTGTCGTTAATATCTCATGTTGTTTATGATTGTTTTAAGTTGTTTTTAATAGCTAAAGTTTTTTTTATGTGTGTTTGTGTTGTCTTTAGTATCTTATGTTGTTTTATGTGTGTTTCATGTTGTCTTTAATATCTTTTTTTGTTGTTTTATGTGTCTTTTATGTTGTCTTTTTATATTTAATGTTGTTTATGTGTGTTGTAAGGTTTCTTTAATATCTTATGTTTTTATGTGTGTTTTATGTTGTCGTTAATATCTTATGTTGTTTTATGTGTGTTTTATGTTGTCTTTAATATCTTGTTGTTTTATGTGTGTTTAATGTTGTCGTTAATAGCTTATGTTGTTTATTTTTGTTTTATGTTGTATTTAATATCTCATGTTGTTTTATGTGTGTTTTATGTTTTCATTAATATCTTATGTTGTTTTATGTGTGTTTTATGTTGTCGTTAATATCTTATGTTGTTTATGTGTGTTTTATGTTGTCATTAATATGTTATGTTGTTTATGTGTGTTTTATGTTTTCATTAATATCTCATGTTGTTTTATGTGTGTTTTATGTAGTCGTTAATATCTTATGTTGTTTTATGTGTGTTTTATGTTGTCGTTAATATCTTATGTTGTTTATGTGTGTTTTATGTTGTCATTAATATGTTATGTTGTTTTATGTCTGTTTTATGTTGTCACTAATATCTTATGTTGTTTAATGTGTGTTTTATGTTGTCGGTAATATCTTATGTTGTTTTATTTGTGTTTTAAGTTGTCTTTAATATCTTATGTTTTTATGTGTGTTTTATGTTGTCATTAATATCTTATGTTGTTTTATGTGTGTTTTATGTTTTCGTTAATATATTATGTCGTTTACGAGTGTTTTATGTTGTCAATAATATCTCATGCTGTTTTATGTGTGTTTTATGTTGTCATTAATATCTTATGTTGTTGTATGTGTGTTTTATGTTGTCGTTAATATCTTATGTTGTTTATGTGTGTTTTATGTTTTCATTAATATCTTATGTTGTTTTGTGTGTGTTTTATGTTGTCATTAATATCTTATGTTGTTTTATTGTGTTTGAAGTTGTCTTTAATATCTTTTGTTTTTATGTGTGTTTTATGTTGTCGTTAATATCTTATCTTGTTTTATTTGTGTTTTAAGTTGTCGTTAATATCTTATGTTTTTATGTGTGTTTTAAGTTGTCGTTAATATCTGTTTTGTGTGTGTTTTAAGTTGTCGTTAATATCTTATGTTGTTTTATGTGTGTTTTAAGTTGTCGTTCATTTCTTATGTTGTTTTATGTGTGTTTTATGTTGTCGTTAATATCTTATGTTGTTTATTTGTGTTTTAAGTTGTCGTTAATATCTTATGCTGTTTTATGTATGTTTTAAGTTGTCTTTAATATCTTATGTTTTTATGTGTGTTTTATGTTGTCGTTAATATCTTATGTTGTTTTATTTGTGTTTTAAGTTGTCATTAATATCTTATGTTGTTTATGTGTGTTTTATGTTGTCGTTAATATCTTATTTTCTTGAGTATGATTTATGTTGTCGTTAATAGCTTATGTTGTTTTATTTGTGTTTTAAGTTATCTTTAATATCTTATGTGTTTATGTGTGTTTTATGTTGTCTTTAATATCTCATTTTGTTTATGATTGTTTTAAGTTGTCTTTAATATCTTATGTTTTTATGTGTGTTTTATGTTGTCTTCAATGTCTTATGTTGTTTTATTTGTGTTTTATGTTGTCATTAATATCTTATGTTGTTTTATGTGTGTTTTATGTTGTCATTAATATCCTATGTTTTTTTATGTGTGTTTTATGTTGTCGTTAATATCTTACGTTTTTAATATCTTATGTTTTATAAGTGTGTTTTATGTTGTCTTTAATATCTTAGGTTGTTTTATGTGTATTTTATGTTTTAATATATTGTTTTAGCATTCAATTTATATATATTGTAATATTTATGAACTATTATGATATATTCTTTATCATTGTTACAGTTTTTTGTCAAACGCCTTTGAATATATTAATTTCATTGAAATATATAGGCGTTTAGTTCACAACGTTTTATTGTGATTTTTCTCGGATATTTACTTACGTATATAACTGGTATGACGTCATCCCTGTATATCTTGGTCAGCAGGTGACATTTTGGTATCTTCGAAGATATCAGCTGAAAAAAGAATTTTAAAACATCTTATAATCACAAAGACAGGACCACTATTTTATCAACTATATTGCGGCATGTTAAATTAATAAAACTTCCGTTTGTTATCAACTCGCTCAAAAAGTGTATTACACCATATTTGTTTGTAAGGGGGCGGCAACGACAACGACAACGGTATGATTTTGTGCTGCTATAGATTTATCTATTTTTGGAACAAACATGGCGTTGCTTCAAGACTATTGATTTATATTAGATTAATATAGACCAGTGTTCAAGACAACTAGGAACGAAAAATACGAACGACAACTCTAGGTGACTGAAAGTTGTCTCCGGTGTGCATCTGCTCCACCTGCTGGGCGGCGCGCCATTTCTTCCGGTCCAGCTCCATCTGTACCACGTGGTCGGGCTGGCGGAGGTTTTCTCCTTTGAAATAGGGTGAAAACAACTAGAATAGCTTTCATATAACGTGATTAAAATCGAAGAGTTGTTGATTGGCCGATAAACAACGATAATGCAAAAATTATTTCGATTCTAACACAATTTGACAAATATTTTTGCAATTTTAATGAGAACTTCATTTTACTATTTGGACTTATTTTGCGCTGTTTATTGGGTAGTTTAACAACGATAAATGTGTTCTTTGTCTATATATATTTTTTTAATTAGCGAGTATCATGTTAGAATACAGTATATACGCTACGCATAGGGATCTGAGGACTGTGTCTGAAACACACTATCTATTAAAATCAGTATCCGTGCCTCTCTTTCTTCAACATATTAACGATGAGTCAGTTTGTATGCAAATGAAAGAAACATAGTAAATGGTGTAAAAACGGATCTACTCTACACAAGTCATTCGTAAATCAGTTGTTACGATTTCTTTTATGAACATTGTAGCAGTGTAAACTCATGGTAATATTTATTTTATTTATTTCGGGACATTTTTTCAGACGTTGGCTTAGCTATGCCGGAAGAAGATGGTACCATAGTTCCAGGCCAGATAGGCATCCCTGGTCGCCGGCGTCGGTGGGTTCTCCCAGAGCAACCGGCGGCGCGGCCCCTCTACCGGCTGCTGACAGGTCAGGTCCAACCACGAGGGGTTGTGGTTGGGGGTGGGGCCTTGGCCCAAAGGTCGGGGGTCAGGTTTTTTGGTGGTTATGACTGGCGGAAGAAGGATAGAGCCGTTGCGTCGTTTTTCTTTCTGTTTAGCACTGACCAGAAAAAAAGATTAAAAATTTTATACCAACATTCACAACTCGGGCGTTCTCTAGATCTACTAATGAAGCGGATTGTTGGATAAATATAAATGTCAACTAATGTCTTTTTAGTTTATTTTTTGGAAAACTAGACATGCATGTGATTATCTTTTAATATGGTAGTTTTGGGTTAATTCAAGTCATGATTGAATAATCCTGGTCAATAATGGTGTCACATTGACAGCGTTTATCATATTTAGATCGTGGTTGGATATTACAGTTATTTGCAATAGAACACATTCCAAGCCGTATCCCCTAGGGGCCTACCCTGTTTCCGGACTATTGATTTTCTTCTGGGCTTCCTGGTACTTCCGCTCTGCGTGCCCTATGACGCCATTGATGACGCGATTCTCCAGCCCCTCTGACTCCAGCACCTCGCGGACACGACTGGGCATCATGTAGTCTGAAGTACATAACACGTTGAAAGGGACTTCTTCACATAGTTTTGTTTTGAAGTATGCCATTAAATGTCTTAACTGGGCAGATTTAAGCATCGGAACTAAAAAGCTCAACTATAATAATATGGAAACGTATGTAGAAAAAAAGAACAGAAAAGAAAAACAATGGTCCCACCGGGGTTGGAACCCGGGACCTCCGGACTAAAAGGCTATTGCCGTAACCACTCGACATTTCCGACTTCTATAATTATATCGTTCTGCATTATTTACTTTATCTACGTGTTCCAAGTGTTGTCAACAATTTCAACGAAAACAACAGAAACATTCCAAATTATTCCATCGTTTAGCGTTACAAACGTTTATAATTTTATCAATTTCAACTTATGATTACTCATAAACGGTTTTTGCTCACTTGTATATACTGTTATTTTATTTTTGGAATCGGTGACAAAAAGTTGAAAAATTGGCAATTCGTCAATCTGTGAACAGGTCCCTTTAATATTCAAATCCTTTGATCGAAAGCTAGCATGGATCATTTCAAAACATTGTCAGATGTATAACATGTGCTTTCCGTTGAATAAGAAAGGAAATTATATTATTAACATAAACTATTGAATAAAAAGTGTTTTCGAATGAAATATATGAATGTTTATGACGTCATTAAAATCGTTATGTACAGTTTGAAAGAAACGTTGCCATAGATGTCCGTTTTCTATTACCGAATATGTGCGTAATCGTAAGTCCAATACTATTATGTTATTAATTAGGTAAATTCATATTAGCCTCGTTATTTGGCCAAGGTTTGTAGTATTAGCCCGAGACCACAGGCCAAGGGCCAATACGACAGTCCGAGGCCAAAAAACTAGGCCAATCTAAATTCACACAATTAATGACGATTTTATTAATTGTCTTACATGTATTTACCGGGCCTGGCTAGCTCAGTTGGTAGAGCGCTGGACTGTCAATCCGGGGATCGAACCCCAGCCCGGCCACGTTACTTGTGTGGGGATTGATCATGAAATTATTTCTACGGCCCTTCAATACATCTGATACAAGTAGGGCCGTTGTCAGTTACTGGCATAGGTATGTGCGATTAGTACTGGTAAACCGCTTAGATCCGCTAAGCTTGCCCAGGAAAAGTGTGAGTAGGTTAACTGACCGCCGTTATATGACTGAAATACTGTTAAAAACGGCGAAAAAATACAAACAAACAAAACACAATCTTTAATGAATTTACTTACAGCGAAACGTCAATATTAGTCTAATATCTTGAAATGTTTTATAAGCAGTGAAACAACAGAAAGCTGAGGATGTAATTCTTCATGCTTTTTTTTTGCAGTTTTTAGACTGTTGACGGAAACCAATGGCCGTTTGAGAGGGTAATTTCCAAAACAGGTATCGCGGAAAACTACATATTTTCTTTGCAGGCTTAGTAGTCAGTAAATCAAAACCAGAAAGGTTCCTTCTTCAAAACAGCAAAATTTTACACCCGTTTTTTTTATATACATTTTAATTGTTTAAGATAATGTAGGTAACATGTATTATAATGTGTATATCATGTGATTTATTACAATTACAGTTTGTAAAAAGTTCAATTTATATAAAAAATAACTTTAAACTAATGACACCCCTACTATTGCTATTTACTTGTATGTAACCGAAATATTTACCGGAGAGTCCTGGAATAAGGCCACCAAATTAATGCGCTAAATCGGTTATTTCTGACTCGTTCCGATAGTGTTTCTTCTTGTTACCAATTCTCATTCTGAATATTTTGACAACATATTAATGCAATTTATTAATTTTAAACTGTACTATGGACAATCGAGAGCTTGCATCTTATGATCTATTTTGACTCAGTAGGCTACGAACAAAGATCTATAAATAAACATGTTTATTAATAGATCTTTGGCTATGAAGCACTAACAATCGATGCGCCTAACTACTACGCTTCATCGGTTATTCTGGCCCTTGAAGATTGACTTGTTAACTGGCATGTATATAATTCCGTTTGCATAAGATAATTAGCTCGAACAAAATAGTTTTTACTTACAAATTAGTTTTCATTATGAGGTCGTATCCTGATGATAAGAAGCCAAATAAAAAAAATAAAAAATGGGAAATTGAACTTCATTCAAACAAATGTTTTCTTTTAGCAAAAATGCACTTATAATTCACATGCTTTTAATTTCTTTTGTCGCCACCAGTCTTTCTACGCTGTCAGAGTTTTGATTTCATATTGGCCCTGTTTTACCCACATTGGCTTTGTCTTCAAAATATTGATCTACTGTCGATAATGATATACACATGGCAGAAAAGGTAGTATCAAGTCAAATTTTATATAGTAAATTACCGTAATACTTACCGGTATCGAATGTATCTTCTCGCGACGGCAACTTCCGGAGTACCGGCATAAACTTCTGCTGCGGCAGACGGTCGAGGTTCGGAATGGAGTCCAGACGCCATTTTGATTTTCCAGGTGTCGTCTGCTTCGCGACTTTGAGAATCGGATATGTTCTGCTATATTCAACTGGCGGCTTATGAATCCGAAGCTCGTCGAATGCCGTCTTGTTTGGCGTCAGGATAAAATTATCCGGAAAGGTCCGGTATTCCGTAATGTCCGAATTACGAAATCTGCGAGCTGTTTTCTCCTGCATAAGTGGTTATTCATTGACTTTGAATGACACAGCACGTATATACGTAAATTGTAATTACACTCTGCATGCTTTTACTAGTCCATGACATTACATCGTTCTATATAATGCATTTACTTAATATATAGTTGATAACCCTAAACGGTCCTTACAGCGTTTTTCGGATCGAAGACTCTGAAATACACATGTAAAAGGGATTATAAACTGGATACTATAGGGTTCGGAACCAGGCATTTGAAGCCTAGCTTAATCTTTCTTTATCTGACCCCCCACAAATCTGGGGTATTGTACCCCTGTGTATTGGGACACTGCTGTGGTCATAGTGTGGACACAGTGTGGCGACCCTTATCAGCTGACATCAATACACTGCTGCATTGGTAGAGATTAGTTGAAACAGTGCACTCCGTCAATGTTCAGTCACTCCGTCAATGTTCAGTCAGCTGAGAGAAAAGATTGCATATAATGATAAGAGATATTATGGTGGACCAATACACAGAGTGGAATACCCCATGTAGAGGCCAGACATTCTTTAAATTATGTGTGCTGCGTAAAAACAACGCCTACAACAGCAAGAAGAACAACAACTATAACAACAACAACAAAGCGAGAACAAATAATAAAAAGTTGACGACGACAACGACAACGAAGAAGAAGAAACAGACGAAGAAAAAAATAAGATAAAAAGAAGTACAAGAGGAACAACGACAACAAAAACAACATATTCTGTATAGTGCCTATTTGAATAATAAATGGGGTGCTACTTAAAAAGTATGAAGTTGTTTGTACACAGTAATATCTATCGACTCATCTTATCTCCAATGTATTCCCTTGATGTTCATTCAAACAACGATAGCTGTCTCTGGTATTTAGTTATTAACTTATTATCATCGAAATATATTCCTCGCAGCTTTCCAATCATACCAATGAAATATTAATGAACATGCGATGAGTCTCGGTGAATGGTACAAAAGTTATTGCATTAATGTATCGATCGACTGAACATGAAAATATTAGAACACCGAGTTATTTTTTTAATTACGTGTAAACATCTTTGGGTTAAGCTTCTGTATCATATTAAAGAAGAAACTAATATCGACATGCTGTTATAAATTAAAACTGTGTTTTATATGAGTATAATTATACTTGTTTTTGTTTTTTGATTTTATTTACTATATATATATTATAAGTATTGCTAGTAGATATTCTACAATCATTTTGTAAATGCTTTCGTCTTAAACAATAGTGTCGTCCAAAAATATGAAACAAGCTTTTGACATTGAATGTACAATGATTTGCGTGTCAAATAAAATTAGTGTCTATTGTCCGTTATAATTATAAATTAGCTTATAGTTCGATTATACGTTGTTATCCCACAAGTATTAATGTTGTAATTATGTATTCAATATCGCTTGTCATATACATTGTATTGTACAGATTTAGATAAGTATTATATATCGTCCTGTATATAGTTTGTTGTGTTCGATTTGGGTTACACTTACTAAACGTTGGTTCTTTGTATATTTAAATATGTAATTTATTTATGTATTTTGAGACAAAATAGTAAATAAAATATGAAGAAGAATTTTTTTACCTTCGTTTATTACTCCAAACATATCATTTCAATAACTGTTCATTAACTAAATATCCAATATCGGTTACAAACAATATAAGCAATAATCGAAATGCAATCAAAGTGTTCGAGTTTTACTTATAAAGGCAATCCACTATCGTATTCAAGCCAAAAATCGTTTATCAAAGACAACAAAGACTGTTCTTTGCCCTTGACTTTTGTCTACAACCAGGCCTGCCTATACAGTCAAACGCTTGCTAACAATCCAATAAGCAAAAGGTGTCGACAGCTAACATGAAATATTCATGGCCGGTGTCAGCAAACAATTGAGCTGTCTTTACTGTTACTTCTCAAGGAATTTGTTTGAAAGCGAGTGCATTTAAAGGCGCTATTCGCGATCGGCTGTAAAACGAATCCAGAGTTTAATACATATATACGTTTTGTTATAACATTAAGTGCATACACAATTTTTAAAATAGTTGATTCATGTTTATAACGTTTTCTAAATAACAAATATTAGATATGCACAATAGAAGTAAGGCCATACAAATTTTATTCTATGTTTAGCGTCCCCATGATTTTTCGAAACCTACCAACCAGGCAGGAAAAAACAAAGATTCGATAAAAAACAAACATTTTTCTTTCACAACTTATTGAGTTGGCAGAGGTACAAGCTGAAGAAAATTTTTATTTGTAAAACTGTTATAAATCACCTTCATATCGGAAACCTACTGTAACACAGTATATTAACTGTGTAAATTGACTACTTGCACACTATTTTTTTACAAATATTAGTAAACACACCTAAAAGTTATGTTTTTCATTTTTTCAACTTTTTATAGCCTTTTCCAACTCGATTTTTCACATTTTTAAATTTGTTGTTTTTTTTTTCGTTCAGGGATTCCAAAAACTACCAGCCCGAGGACGCTAAACATAGAATCAAATTGGTATGGCCTAATTTGACCAACCAATATCCTAGATTCGTCCACGATGACGTATGTAGCTCTCGACTTGATCAATGATCTAATAATGATTGTTTGGAAGTCAATATTATGCGCTGCATCTTTGGTTATATGTGAGTGACAGTTGAGAGCATTGCAAGTTTATAATAAATTTAGAAGATATTGGTTGATTATTATGATGTAGATTTCACAAAAGTTATGAATAAAACAAATAGCAACACGGCAGCAGCAGCAGCAGCAACAACAACAACACAGTACAAATGCCAACCACATTTTAAAGACAAGATATCAATCGAAACAGAGAGAGTGTTTATTTGAGCTTTTATTATCTTCAATGGTTCTATTTACACTTAAGTGATGGCACTTGTGATCATAATAATGAAGGGGAAAAATCACGGGACAGTATAAAAGACATTGGTGTTACAGCAAGCGATGAATGTGTTTTATGAGCTTATTCATTATGTATCTAAATTCAAAACTTACTGCTGTTACGTAATACAGGTAGTAACAATCAATAAGTTACTCATTTCAGGATGACATAAAACTTTGTGTAAACATTATGGAGTTAAAATGATGAAATAAGAAGAATTGCCACAATCCAATATATAACAAGGTATACATAAAATCAACCGCCCAAATCCTGTGGTGCATTGGTTTAGTAGTTCATAACCTCAGAATTTTGGAATATATTTTCTCCCACAAAGTGTTGTGCATTTTCTTAAAGGATATAAATTTCCGTGTTGAGTAAGACCAATTGACAAAATCCATTGCAAATTGTTTAGCTTATGGATGACTAAACGAATGCACCAAACTTTGTGGTCACTTAGAGTGGGTTAACTTGCTATCTAGATGCATACATGACCTGTATCATTGGATAGTGAAAAATAAACAAAATGCATCGTTCAATGAATATGTGTGGTAATAATGATGTGTATATGAAATTAGATCATTTATTATCATAGCAACGCGGCCATTTTGGATAAGGTCATCAAGTCATTGACCTAGTTGACGAGAGTGCAAGCTGATTAAAACTTACATCAAACTCAGCGCGTACACCTGATGACCTTATCCAAATTGCCCTCCTCCTCCTCATCTTCATCACCATCCTCCTCCTCCTCCTCATCATCATCAAGGGCGCATACTTTTCCATATATACTACAATGGGCGGCCGTCTTCTCCATGGAGCAGTTTGTTTTCGGCAATTATGACATTCTTGAACTACACTGTTGTTCAGGTATTTAAACATGTTGTGTTTTCATATGTACATTTTTTGTTTTAAATATGTGTTTTTCATATGTACATTCTTTGTTTTAAATATGGTGTGTTTTATATGTATGTACATTTACTGGTTTAGGGCATTTTGGTTTTCAATGCCCGTGTTAAGTCTATGACATTTACAGTAAATGCACCTTTTTAATCACAACACTGTTTTTTTTTTCCTTCATGTCATGCTAATCTCGATCGGCCTTTTTTGACTCGTAGTCCATATGCCAGAGGGGGTAACCTAACGTTGGAGTACACACAAAATGTTTTGGTATCAACATGTTCAGGAAGATGTCCTCTCTTAGAATCTGTTTTATGACCCTTTGTCACCCTGCAATTATAAATCGGTCTATGGGTTTGTGGTTACGCATGAGCAAATAAATTCCTTCTTTGTTATATATAAAATATTCAAAATTTGATCTCACTTTTCACCATGACCAAGCTACTTTCCAATATATCACCAAACATTGTTGGAAAGATGAGGACATAACCTTTTGAAAAAACAGCATGTCAAAAAATTCTATGTGTTGTAACTCAAAATATTTACCTTAGAAAAAACACACCGGTTTTGACGGGCATGGAGGCTGCCATTTTGCGCATGAATACACGGGCCAAAAGTTATGAAGCTGGGAACCACTAGACAAAAAGTTTCTTATTGCTTACATATATACCTTTAAAACGATACCCAAACATATCATTTAAACTGTATTTTACAAATTATATGCACCCTGCACTCAGCCACATGTGCTTATTATCTAACTGACAGCATGTAACCCTGAGGATGTGACTTCCGTTTTGGGGTAATTAGACCTTGTATATCATCTGTATAGTTATTGCACATTCTCCAAATCATACACATTGATAGTATTGATAGTGTGTTATTAATGTATTTGTTTTCTCAAAAGTATTAATAGGCAGGTTTTTAATTGAAAATGGCCGCCAAAGTATTAAAAATGTATTTTTAACTGTTTCAACGGTGATAAATTGGAGAATTGTATTTTATTTGCATGTAAGTTGCATTTTAACTTATAGTATGTGTTTGTTAATGTATTTGTATTCTTAAAAGTATTTTTATAGGCATGTTTTAAATTACAAAATGGCCTCGAAAATGGTCTCCAAAGTATGAAAAATTTATTGTTAACTGCTTCAACGGTGATAAATTGGACAATACATGAATCTACTAACGAATCAAATGCCTGCGTCATGGGAAACATTGCACGCCCGTGACATAATAACCAACGTTGTTTTTGCAACGTAATCACGCCTCTCTCACGGATACTGATATTAATGTTCTATGAATACGACCATGTCAATATGTAAGAGGCTTATTCCGTTGAACGACCAATATAAGGTTTTAAATTGTTTGCACAGGCATTTAACTTGCTGACAAAACGTTATCCGCGTGAGCCAATTGTAAAGACGAACGAGTATAAAGCTTTAAAATTCAAATTATATTTACCCGAATATCCAGAGACCAAATAAGATAATACCCACGTAATTTAAAATCTATCCTCTATAGCTTTCATATATGTGTTAAAGATGTTATGGAAATGAAAAAACACGGCGAACAAAGGCCTAACAAGTTAATTTTCCCATTTGAACAAAAGCGGGAGAAAAATGAAATTAACTCAAAGTTATAAAATCCAGCCTGACTGCTTCATTAAGACTCGTCTTTTGCTAATTAAATATTTATTCTTTATTCAGTTATTAGGAAGCTTAAGTGATGTACTCATATGTGTATTGCATACGTACAATGTATACACCGCTACTACGAGAGGCCGTTTTCTGTACAGACTGATTTAAATACTATTTTAGCTGTATATTAATTCATTTAAGTCTTTTAAAAGATCTAGCATGTGTTATATATTACTACAGTTTTTTCTGCCAATCCGCTTCCATAAATCGGTGCGTATTCCTAGGCTCCAGTATGTGTTGTTCATTTTTGGTGCGTGTTTGTGTTTCTGTCTTTTTCATGTGTTCCGTGTATCGTCTTTTGTGTGTATTTGGCGTTTAAGTGAATAATTCTGGGCTAAGTGTGAGGTTTGGTTCCCTTGAACCCGGTTTAAACCCCAATGCTTTGCATTTGCCGTTCCAAGGCGGGGACCATAGTTTTATTCATATTTGTTGTTTTGTTTTTGTTTTTCGTTACGTATTTATTTGTATTGTGCTGTGTTGGTTTGGTAACTGATCACTTTGCCGTAAATGAAGGACCTTGTGCTGCTTATAAGAGTTCTCTCCTGCTGCTGCAGCTGCAGTTTAATGGTATGAACCATTCCGGTGTTAGGCGATATTCTTTTAATGTGAATCATGTTTGATATAGCTGTACCAAACCAACAGTTCTATTTTCAGGTATAAATACAGACCTGCTTTAAACCAAAATAAAAAAGAAATGAAGGGACCTTTTCACAGATTGGCAAATTGACATTTTTACAACCGATTCCAAACAAGAAAAAATAAATATTTTTATATAGAGCAGCAAAATGACACAACCCCTGACACATAAATATATTTAAATATGTTGTTTATGAATACACACCAATTGAAATGGCAAAAAGTTTAACGCGTTTGTATGCTTTTCGTCGGTAATTTTTAAATACGTGTATCATTTAGAATCTACATAACGCTAAAAATTTGCGCGTATGCATGCAAACTACTTTGGCCGAGTGATAAGCATCACAGACTTTTTATCACGGGTTCGAACCCCAACAGAGGCTTAGATTAAAATAAAAATCTGTTCAACGCTTTCTTAGCCAGAAGATATATATGTTATTTAGTCCAGATGCTTTATAAATTGAAGTGAAGACATTTAAAGGCATTTCTAACAAAAATTCGAAAATATGTGAATAAGTCCCTTTAAGAACATTGTTTAAGAATGTAACCCTATGGCATTGGCAAACATCCTCTAAATCCCCACTATGACCGTTAATTGCCCTCAGCGCAAACACAGAATTTCGGTGGATCCACTTTGTAATCCGCAAGTGTACCGAGTAAGCTCTGCTGAGATGATATATTTCTTTTTTATTATCTATGGCTAAGTACTTTATTTAAATTTAATGTCGAGGCTTGGTCAGTAGGTAAAACAGCATTCACAAGAGTTATGTGCGTGTAAATCAGTAAATGAATGTTTTTACGTTTCAACCTGAGAGAACCAGTGAAATTAGTTCATGTTAGGCTAAGGTGTTATATAGGTTGTAAATATTTACTTTATACCACGTGTACACAAATTTGCAGTTCATTTTCTGATTTGTTTACATCGACCTCTTTAAATTTTAAGTGTCTGACAATAGAACTGTGAACGCTGTTCAGTCAATCGAAGACATATCAATATGCATTAACAGACAGACTATGTGAGTGATGTGTAACCCAACACGGGGTGGAAGATTATTAGATAAGCTTGAATTGACACACCAAATGGCAGAATGTGTAGTTAGATGACCCCGCCTGATATCAACGACCCAGTGAAAATGTTGAGTACTTAAACCTATTACTCAGTATGTTTAATGGTTGTATTTGATTATTTCTAAATGCTGTTTGTTGAATGCCAGTACATTATACAACGTGAGCTCAATTTATTTTGCGCAGAATATACCGGGTATGCGTCATAATATTTACAGTACTTTCTTCTACAATTTTTACAGTACTACTACTACTACTACTACTACTCCTACTACTTACTACTGCTACTACTCATGCTTGTTATTCTTTGAAAACATTGGTGCTATTAAAACATAATATGTATGTACATGTGTTTCGATCGTCATTTATAATCGTATTTTGGGACATATCATTGAATAATTTCAAACAAAATAGTTAGCTTAGCTAAATATTTATGTCTTTAATCCGTAAAATAAATATTGTCAAGATCGTCGTGTGGGGTCAAAACAGAGTGACAAAGGTAAAGTATTCTGTGAATTATATTTTCTAATATCTGATCTCTAAAGCCCTTTCATCCAATAAGTTACTAAATATTTAAAATCAATAATAAGCACAAAATACCCTTATTGACTCTATAGCTGGTTAATATATATTAAAAATATCCTATAGTCACTCTGGCGTATTAAGTAATAAACACAAAATACCCTTATTGACTTTCTAGCTGGTTAATATTTATTAATAAATTCCTATAGTCACTCTGGCGTATTTAAACTTAAAATCTTAAGCAAACAAACGTGTCATGTTAATATAAGCATTTACAAGCGACTTCACCAATACATTTCAGTAAGCAAATTGCGGTCACAGCTGATATTCGAATACTTTTAATCTAAGATGAAGGCTCATAAATTCCTTCTGGGATAAGTGACTGACCAGAGTGTGATTAAAATACATAAAGGTGATTTGACCGGTCCTGACCAAAGTGTGATTAAATTACAGAAAGGTGATTTGACCGGTTCTGAGCATTCATTGTCTGATTAAATTACATAACGGTGATTTGACCGGTCCTGACCAAAGTGTGATTAAATTACATAAAGGTGATTTGACCGGTTCTGAGCATTGTCTGATTAAATTACCTAACGGTGATTTGACCGGTCCTGACCAGTTACATAAAGGTGATTTGACTTAAATTTTATAACGTAGATTCGACCGGTTTTGAGCATTACGCGATTTAATCACATAACGGTGATATGAGCGGTTATGAGCAATGTCTGATTAAATCGAATAAAGGTGATTGGACCGGTCCTGACCATAGTGTGATTAAATTACATAAAGTTGATTGGATCGGTCCTGACCATAGTGTGATTAAATTACATAAAGGTGATTGGACCGGTCCTGACCATGGTGTGATTAAATTACATGATGATTTAACCATATCTGAGCAGTGTGTGAATATATCACATATAACGGTGATTTGAAAGGTTCTGAGCATTGTCTGAATAAATCACATAAAGGTGATTTGACCGGTACTTGCTATAGTGTGATTAAATTACATAAAAGTGATTTGACCGGTGCAGAACATGGATATTATAGTTAACTTATAGGTGACGGTAACTTGACTTATGCGATATTGCAACTGCGTAACTTACACTTGTCTTACAACAGAAATGCTCTTGAAGAAAAACACCAAACAATAAGGATTATTATCCATTATAATTCGTTAACAGAAAAGAATTCAAAACACAAAAGTATTTTATCCACGTGGTTAATATAAGTTAAGCGCATCTATGAGTATGACATTTATAGGACATGTACAACGATATGGTTACCATGATGGGCAATTATATAAAATGCATGCAATAATTATCTAAATAAATACCAAATGTGTACCCAAAATATTTTATGTATGTATATAGGTTAGATTTAGAATTCCCAGACAAATTTGTTTGTTTACGATTTGACCCTCGTTCAGTGTCTAGAATTTTGATTGGAAGTCTTGGAGCACCCACATTACCCCGCCAACAAGGTACAGACTTCCGGTAACAAGCACGTTGACCTGCTGCTTCCGGAAACTACTTCCCGTCTGTTTCCCGGGCCGGTGAAAGGATCGTTCTCAATACGCTGAAAAATGTTCGAATACGCTACAGATTTTGGTTCATGTATGCTTTCATTCGCAGTGCTTCCGTTGCAAAACATCGATTGATTATTTTCGATGTTTTATTTGCCGATTTTAGTTGCGCATTTATGTAAATATTTTACTTCTGTCGGCGTCTGCCTTGTTAAGATCGACTGTCCTAAAGTGGTCAATAACAGAGAGCAAATTTGACCCTCTGGAGATTTCATCATTGAGTTTCATTATCTAGTCAATCCCTTCTTTTATTGTTGGAACTGCGCGTGACAGTAACGGAACGTTACCTTGGTTACGTTGACTGGCATCTTCTACCGCGTTATTCCGCGACAACGTCTCGAACGTGTCCCGATTTTTGACGCAGTGTTCAAAGGCGGACGGTTTCTTTACTTGATCTCAAATAGATGTGATTGTGTAGGTTTATGAAGCAATACAACAACATACGATGATCTGGGCCTGTATTCCAGAAACATCTTAATATAGTATCACTTAAGTTAAAAAAATATCAATATGTTGTACTTTAAAAGCTACCAATCAATTTTTGAATCCCTTCACTGTAAAACAACCACTTGCTAGTAATATAGCTGATAATAAATACAAAGCATACTGTACTCTGCACACGAAACCCCCCCCCCCCCCAAAAAAAAAAGAAAAAACAAGAAATGACTTTACACGTGGATTTTTTTTTACCAAATTTGTTGCGATAATTTTCTCCAAAACCTAGGGCCTGGGCCTCTTCCCCAGATTATGAAAAAAACAACAACTGGCATTTAACGTACATGTACTACATGATAGAATGTGCCAATAAGGTAAGATACCAGTAAATTCCCATAGGGTCCCATTATAAAACGGCAAACTTTCTAAGCATTTTTCTAGCATTTCCTTTATTTCCAATTGTGCAAGCCTGGTATCAATTTCTATGAATATGTCCTCTTCCAAAAATTGCAATAAAAAAGATGCGTCATGTTACTTCTAAGAAAATGCATCTCGCATGAATGCAGACACCGGTAGAAAACAGGGTTTCGGCAGTCATATTTCGACAAAAGCCCCATACCAGAGTTAACACAAACCAAAAGTTCATCTCTCAAGCTAGCCTTCAATGAAATGCACCAAAATGTTCCAGACACACGTAGGATATGAGAAATAACCACAAAAGGCATGTTTGAGATTGCTAAATGGCTTTCATACCAGAAGAGAAAAGGAACTCTTTAGTAACATGCACCACTTTCGAATGGACCACGGAGGAATACGCAATTGCTTACTGGTATCTAATCATGAAGCAAAGGCAGTGCGATATTGTTCACCTTGGCAAGACAAGTGACGACAGTGTACTTGATATTTCTGCAGCAAACCGCTGGAAGAGAACCACCAATGGATATTGTCTGACCAACATTAATAGCTGACCAAAGTGCACGATCTTCCTCGCCTACTTAGCTTATTTTAAGTCCTCTGAAATTAAGGGACCTGTTCACAGATTAAACAGTTGATAATTTTCAAACCTTTTCTTACAGATTCCAAAAATAATAGAAAAGTGTATATAAAGGAACGAAACAACACTACTGACACACACAGAAATGTTAAATATTCCGTTTCGTCAAATGAGTAATCATCAGTTGAAATTGATAAAATTATAAAGCGTTAGTAACGCGAAACGATGGAATAATTTGGAGTGTTTCTGTTGTTTCCCGTTGACATTGTTGAAAAAAAGTGAATCACAAACATAAAGTGAAAAAGTTTATTTTTCAGGCCTGTGGATTCAACGAAACTGTCTTCTGTACAAATACAGTTTATAAGGATCCGAAATGTGCAGGTGAAATGTCACATTAATGTAATGCATTAATACATCCATTTATTTTTGCACGTAAACTGTTTAACATGTTAATATTATATTTTTGACTGTATATTACTGAATCATTGCTCACTTATTACACATCTGTCTGACATTTTAACGTCGGATGGTGGAAGTGGTTTAACATTTAATTTCCCGACACAACCATACTAGGGTTATTTATCTTGCCTGCATTAGTTAGCATTTTGTATTGATATAATAGAACATATAGGAAGTGTATTTTCTAAAAGGCTTCAAAAACATGTATACACAATATCCCTATTATTTCAGATCAATTAAGGAAACCGTCCACGTTCGAAAATTAGGAGACGTAAGTCTTTTCGCGGAATAACGCGGTAGCAAATGCAAGTCAATGGAACCTAGGAAACATACATTCCAGTCATGCGCAGTTTCAACAATCAAAGAAGGAATTGACTGGATTATGAAACTCAAAGATGACGTCACCGGAGGGTCGAAATCACACTTAACCACTTCAAGTCAAAAGAATTTAACATGGATGACGCTGTGCGGACGTCGAAAGAAGTAAACCATTTCCAGGACAAAGACATACCAAATGTAGAACACAATCAAGCGACATTTTGCGACGACATCACTACGAAACTAACCACCACCTGGGAGAGATTCTAACAACTTTCGGAAATATCAAAGATCTAGATCTTTGGAAATATGAGAACGATCGGAGAAGCAGACCGGAAATAGTTCACGGAAGCAGCAGGTGCACGTGCTTGTTACTGGAAGCTTATTCCTTTTCGGCGGGGTCATGTTGGTGTTCCGAGACCTCCAATCGAAAGGCTAGACATGAAGCGGGACGCGATATTAAAGCCTCCAAGTCCGCATTTGTCAGCTTCTTTCTGCATGTAGAACGATTCTAAATAACATCGGGTTACTCATGTCACACGTCTATTCACTCAGAAGTGTAGCTCGTGAAATTATAGCACGGATAATATAACTGTACATTTAATGTGCTTCTACAATACTCAAGAGCCGCACCTCAATTTGCTTTGGGAATGTGTTTTACAAGTATATCGGTGCACAGCCGTTTTAAATCATTAATTGCGATGAACGGTATTGTTGTTGAAATTAAGTTCGGAGAATGAGGATGGATGCTTGCTTGCATTTTAATAATTATCACGATGACAGCTTTTTAACTCATTTCTATCTAAAGTTTCGATTGCACCTTAAAGGGACTTGTTCACAGTTTGGCAAAATGACAATTTTAAAAAAAATTGTCATAGATTCAAAAAAGAATGTATGCATTATATTCACACACGCAAAATACCACTCCTGACTAAGAAAAATGTTAAAAAGATATGTTCGTTTATTTATAATCATCAATCGAAATTGGAAAAATAATAAAGCGTTTGTAACGCTTTTCATAGATAATTTAGCAAAAACGTGTATTACCGACATAGCGTTTAAACTGCCATCCAAAATCAAAAGCCTGCGTGGTGTAGTGGTAGCGCGTTAGATTTTGCTTCTAGGGCTCCCGGGTTCGAACCCCAGGGCAGGCACATTTTTTATTTTTATCTTTTTCCTTGTTATTATAATTATTTAAAACTATTCCAGATATGACAGTTTTGTAAGTAAATTCATTTAATGACATTTTTCAAAAATACGAAAATCTGTGAACAAGTCCCTTTAAGAAACCCTTAGTGAATAGGCACAGTAATTATAACATCGTGCTGACAGATGCTACGTAAATATTTAAAACAACAATGCACATGTATGCGTTGTTCTTTTTACTAAGACATTTGTTTTTAAATTTCATTTTCGCATTAGTGAAGAATCATGTTGATAAAAGCTGATTACCATATAGATTTTATACTTGGAGGTTATTTATAATGCATTATGTATTTTATTGATGCTACTATTGTATATAGTATCAAAATTTCAAATATGTATATGCAATATGTACCTTATGGATGCTACTATTGTATATAGAACCAAAATTGCAAATATGTATATGCAATATGTACCTTATGGATGCTCTTATTGTATACACCAGTAGTATCAAAATTGCAAATACTTATATGCAATATGTACCGTATTGATGCGACTATTATACAAATGATCAAAATTGCAAATATTTATATGCAATATGTACCTTATTGATGCGACTGTTATACAAATTATCAAAATGTAAAATATTTATATCCAAAATGTACCGTTTTGATGCTACTATTGTATATAATATCAAAATGTGAAATATTAATATGCAATATGTACCTAATTGATGCTACTATTGTATATAATATCAAAATGTGATATATTAATATGCAATATGTACCTAATTGATGCTACTATTGTATATAATATCAAAATGTGAAATATTAATATGCAATATGTACCTAATTGATGCTACTATTGTATAGAATATCAAAATGTGAAATATTAATATGCATTATGTACCTAATTGATGCTACTATTGTATATAGTATCAAAATGTTGAATATTTATATTCAGTATGTACCTGTTTGATGCTACTATTTTTATATACATTATCACGCATATGACTACTACACTTTGCATTTTTTTTGTAAATATTTGTTAAAATTGTTAATTATATTCATTGAAGGTATGTTACGCTCTCATATGCTGGAGGAAAATTAATGAATGAACGATTTAAGAAAAACCAGGTCAACTGTTTATGAACACAAAATCTGTTACGTATTTGATCATGCATATTGTTAATAATGTAATGACCAATTTGATCCTGATTAATTTGGATAAACCCCATTACTTGTGTTAGAACAATTGCTAAAGTAATTCTTCCGATAGCGCTAATCAAATATTAACCACTTTTATATATTTAGTTTATTATCTTAATTGTTAATTTATATGTACATATACCCATATATTTGATTTTCTAAAGAATTTCTGTTTTACCAAGATACCATCACATGACTTGGAACTAGGCTCTGAACCGGTGTAATTAAGCCGGATTGATTAAAGTTATGCCCAAAACTGTTTCAAACCTGTGGCAGTAGACAAGACCCGTTTTCCGTTCCACCAACAAGACTATCCTGTAACATGCAGCCACAAACGTTTCAGATCACACAATCAAGGACGTCAGCCAGACTGCACTCCTACCCATAGAAAATCCGTGAGTGGAACAAGCTGCCACCTGACATCATGTCCATGGCTCATTTCATGCTTTTTAAGCCCAATTAGGCAACATCTTTATCTAACTTCCCTCTCATGTTTTCATCCTCCAGCTTTTACTAGTCAACATCTTTATCCAACTTCCCTCTCATGTTTCCATCCTCCACATTTTACTAGCCAACATCTTTATCTAACTTCTCTCTCATGTTTTCATCCTTCACCTTTTACTAGCCAACATCTTTATCTAACTTCTCTCTCATGTTTTCATCCGTCACCTTTTACTAGCCAACATCTTTATCTAACTTCGCTCTCATGTTTTCATCCTCCAGCTTTTACTAGCCAACATCTTTATCCAACTTCCCTCTCATGTTTCCATCCTCCACATTTTACTAGCCAACATCTTTATCTAACTTCTTTCTCATGTTTTCATCCTTCACCGTTTACTAGCCAACATCTTTATCTAACTTCTCTCTCATGTTTTCATCCTTCACCTTTTACTAGCCAACATCTTTATCTAACTTCTCATGTTTTCATCCTATACCTTTTACTAGCCAACATCTTTATCTAACTTCCCTCTCATGTTTTCATCCTATACCTTTTACTAGCGACATCTTTACCCAACTTCCCTCTCATGTTTTCATCCTACACCTTTTACTAGCCAACATCTTTATCTAACTTCCCTCTCATGTTTTCATCCTACACCTTTTACTAGTGAACATCTTTATCCAACTTCTCTCTCATGTTTTCATCCTTCACCTTTTACTAGCCAACATCTTTATCCAACTTCCCTCTCATGTTTTCATCCTACACCTTTTACTCGCCAACATCTTTATCTAACTTCCCTCTCATGTTTTCATGCTTCACCTTTTACTAGCCAACATCTTTATCTAATTCCCTCTCATATTTTCATTCTTCACCTTTTACTAGCCAACATCTTTATCCAACTTCTCTCTCATGTTTTCATCCTACACCTTTTACTAGTGAACATCTTAATCTAACTTCCCTCTCATGTTTTCATCCTTCACCATTTACTAGCCAACATCTTTATCTAACTTCTCTCTCATGTTTTCATCGTACACCTTTTACTAGTGAACATCTTAATCTAACTTCCCTCTCATGTTTTCATCCTCCACCATCTACTAGACAACATCTTTATCTAATTTCTTTCTCATGTTTTCATCCTCCACCTTTTACTAGCCAACATCTTTATCTAACTTCTCTCTCATGTTTTTATCCTTCCCCTTTGTGTGCAAACCCTGGCAAAAACTTCTATCTGTTGAAGGTGGCCAGTATCGGACGAGAAACCTCGTAATGCAATTGCAATTGTTTGTTTGTTTGTTTGGATTTTCCAACGTATTGAACAGTATTTCAGTCATAAAATGGCAGTCAGTTAACCTACTCAAACTTTTCCTGGTCAAGCTTAGCCGATCTAAGCGGTTTACCAGTACCAAGTGCACATACTTACGTTATTAAGTGACAACTGCCCTACTTGAATCAGAGGTAGGGGGAGAATGGCGCCGTAGAAATTATTTCATGAACAATCCCCACACAAGTTATGTGGTCGGGCTGGGGCTCGAACTCACGAACCCCGGATTGACAGTCCAGCGCTCTACCAACAGAGCTATAAACAATGCTCTGAACAGTTCAGAATTAATAACCAAGTAAGTAAATGCAGATCAAGTTTTAATTAAACATGTCTCCAAATACATGGTATGTAAACAATTCCACAAAGACAATATACCATGGTATTATTAAAACCAATGGTTTTGATAAAAATACTTCATGCTCGTCTCATGAACAAATATGCACAAGAACAGAAAATCTATCTTAATCCAAAAAAGATTCATAACTGCCTATCCCAAAGTACCCGTAAAGCGCCCCCTACCAAATGCAAGCTTCCAGTGATTAAGACTTGCACATGGCGTTTGTCAGTGTCAGCAGACGCTTGATTGGAAAATTCGTATATATCAACTGGAACACCATCACCGCTTTGTAGCTTATGACCAGATTCCTCACCATCATTGATCACTACAGTGTCTGGTATACGAGTTCCATTAATCCCTTGCCCAACACCTGAGTCTCCATTCAAACAAACTTCCGAATGGTTGAGCAGAGAATGGTTGAGCAGACTGTCTTTCCTGAGCTTAGCACTGTCTACCCTATTTCTGTCCCATTTTCGTTTGCATATCCAGTTTATACACTCAGAAATTGATGAGAAAATGTGAGACTGGACGTCAGTCTCGTTTCCTGAGGTTGGAAAGTTTCCATGGTTACCCTTCTCCATGTTGTTGCTCCAGCCTATATTCTGCTGTTCTTGTAACAGTTTGTCAAATGTCTCTTTGTTAGTGACACAGCGCTTGCACTGGCTTTCTTTGGTGACAGTGTTGTTTGTTTGATCTGAAAAAATATATATACTGATGATCTGAAATGTATACTGAAACAATTAAAAACCAAATATTACTGTAATGACTAATAATCTTAATTGAGACATTATGTACAGAACAGAGTAAGATAGAACAAAGACCAAAGAATGATGCAATACTGAACACTCTCAATTTTATATTGATGCAATACTGAAGAAACCTCAATTTTCCATTGATGCAATATTGAACACTACTCAATTTCTTATTGATAAAATACTAAATACTCCTCAATATCCTATTGATACAACACAGAACACTCCTCCATTTCTCATTGATGCAATACCTTACACTCCTAAATTTCCCATTGATGCAATTCTGAACACTCCTCAATTTTGTATTATTTTAATCATGCAATACCTAACACTCCTCAATTTCCTATTGATGCAATTCTGAACATTCCTCACTTTTTTAATGATGCAACACCTAAAACTCCTCAATTTTCCAATGATGCAATACTGAACACTCCTCAATTTCTTTTGATGCAATACTAAACACTCCTAAATTTCACACTGATGCAATACTAAATACTCCTCAATTTATTTTATATATGCAATACTAAATACTCCTCAAATTCATACTGATGCCATACTAAATACTCCTAAATCTAATACTGATGCAATACTAGCACTCCTCAATTTCTTATTGATGCAGTACTAAACACTCCTCAATTCCTATTGATGCAATACTAAACACTCCTTAATCTCCTATTGATGCAATACTAAATACTCCTCAATTCCCATTGATGCAATACTAAATACCTTTAAATTTCACACTGATGCAATACTAAACACTCCACAAGTTCCCATTGATGCAATACTCAATACCTCTCAATTTCACACTGATGCAAAACTAAACACTCCTCAATTTCTATTGATAATATACTAATTACTTCTCAATTTCCCATTGATTCAATACTAAACTCTCCTCAATTTCCTATTGATGCAGTACTAAACACTCCTCAATTCGTTATTGATGCAATTCTGAACACTTCTCTATTCCCATTTTTTGCAATAATGAACACTTCTCAATTTCCCATTGATGCAATACTAAACACTCCTCAATTTCCCATTGAAGCAATACTGAACACTTCTCAACTTCCCATTGATGCAATACTGAACACTCCTCAATTTCCCGTTGAAGCAATACTGACCACTCCTCAATTACCAATTGATGCAATACTGAACACTTCTCAACTTCCCGTTGATGCAATACTGAGCACTTCTCAATTTCGCATTGAAGCAATACTGAACACTCCTCAATTTTGTATTGATCAAATATTAAACACTCCTCAATTTCTTATTGATGCAATTTTGAACACTTCTTAATATCCCATTGATTCAATACTGAACACTGCTCAATTTCCCATTGATGCAATACTGAACACTCCTTAATTTCCAATTTATGCAATACTGAACACTTCTCAATTTCCCATTGATGCAATACTAAACACTTCTCAATTACCTCAATTACCCACTGAAGAAATACTGAATACTCCTGAATTTTATATTAATGCAATACTGACCATGCCTCAATTTCCCAGTGAAGCAATACTGAACACTATTCAATTTCCCTTTGAAGCAATACTGAACATTCCTCAATTTTGAATTGAAGCAATACTGAACATTCCTGAACTTTATATTAATGCAAAACTGAACATGCCTCAATTTCCATTTTTGCAATACTGAACACTCCTCAATTTCCCATTCAAGCAATACTGAACACTCCTCAATTTCTCATTTTTGCAATACTGAACACTCCTCAATTTCCCATTGAAGCATACTGAACACTCCTCAATTTCCCATTGAAGCAATACTGAACACTCCTCAATTTCCCATTGATGCAATACTGAACACAACTCATACAACACATGTAAACACAGTAGGTACAATCAACATGACTTAGCAGTGTTAAATATAGTGTTAAACAAATTTTATGCAATTCATTCTATATAGTGTATGCTTCTTTCAATTTACCTGCACTTAGAGCTAGTTCATACGCCAGATTAGGGCAAAACAACGCTGCATCAAACCCACATGACTGAAAACATGAAATAAATATGAGGGGCATTGTGGGAAAACCAGACTTAATGCATGTGCGTAAAGTGTCATCCCGGATTAGCCTATGCAGTCTGCACAGGCTAATCCGGGACGACACTTTAAGCTTTTATGGTATTTTCTGTTTCAAGGAATTCTCTTCTAAACATAAATTCACTGTAGGTGGAAAGTGCCGTCCTGGATTAGCCTGTGCGGACTGCACAGGCTAATCCGGGACGAATACTTTACGCACATGCATTAAGACCGGTTTTCTCACGACGCGCCACATATGTATATATTATCTAATCACATAAAATTAAAGTCAGTTGTTTGGTATAAACATAGCTTGTGAATTCTGATTTCATGCTCACAAATACAGTGTGACTGAATAAGAATAGTTTAAAATCCAAGTTTGAATCCAATTAATTAAAACCTTAGTTGTTGAGCTTATTCAACACTTTTTCAGTCTGTAGTCAATGACTGAAATGGGCACACCGATGTTGAACAAATGCCCCTTTGTGTTTGTTACAATGTTACGTAACAATCATTGCCTACATACGAGTGTTTGCAAAACAAATAATTTATCAAAATCCTGTTTTAGTGTACATCATTTTGTTACAAACAAACAAATGATTAAAATCTTCCGTAAGCGTAAGCTATGAATATTCAAATCCATACACTACAGACAGTGTTCCTGATAAAAATTTAGTCAAAGGAGAATTGGTACTCCTTAAAATGAAAAATAATGGATTATTTTACCCCAAAATTCGTAAAACTACGCAAACTCCATGTCCATATTCAATCGTTTAAAGATTTGTGAATATTGAATGAATAATTGCTATTAAAATTATTTGTATTTTATTTTGTATCAATATGTAGTGAGTAAGTCATTTTCAAATTAAAAATGTTTTGTTCCAAAACCAATCACAATTTCTGTCAAGACTTGATGAGGATTGGTACTCCCACTTTTAATGTAGTTTAAACCTATTAAGTGAACCTCTATTGCATCGAAAGCCTTAGGCTAATAAAAACACTCTTGAGTCCGTTTCCTGGGAAGAAACAGAACTGGGTGTCTTTAGAAAGATCTTGAGAACGCTCCCTGAGTGGGGATCGAACCCTGGACCCCCTGGTTGCCTCTTATCTGGAGTACTGTCCAGAAATTTGAAATTGCAAATAGGTTACCTACCACTAGTGGCTTCATGAGTGTGAAGGAATCTCGGTCACCGGTACAGTTGTATAGGAGAATCCTGTAAATGCCGTCCCTGGAACACGTAGAGAATAGATAGAGAAATACAGAGGGATAGATAAAGAAATACAGAGGGATAGATAGAGAAATAAATAGTGGCCCAAATCATAGCCAAAACACCATAGGAATGACATTTTCACAGACATGTGCAAGGTCTGTATTAGTACTTCCATGTGGAAGTTCATACACAAGTTTTGAACATAAAACAATACAATATTGGACGATATGTTAAACAAGTTCACACAAATTATTGAAAATAGATCGAGATTCTTACCTGTAGTTGCTTTTTTCTGTCTCAGATTCTGTCGTGAACCACTCCACACATTGCTGCAAATATACATTTGATTACTGAACAAACTACACATTCTGCTCTTATTCAAATCTGGCGTGGAAAAACTTATTTACCAGTATATAAATAACAGAACAAACTTCTTATGAACATCACAACATTCCTAAAAGATCACTTAGACAGATTTTGTAAGGTTCCGTGAATAAATTAATGGGCCCTGTTCACAGATTGGCAAATTGACCTTTTTCAAAATGTTTGTCATAGATCCCAACTATTGTCACAAATTGTCACAAGAGTCACATATATTTTATGATGCTACACATGTATACCAAGAATTATTTGAATGTCAAGCCATTCTTGAGTTATCGTCCGGAAATCATGTTTTGAGGGAATTTTAAGTCGAAAAGGGGCCATAACTCTGTCAAAATTTAGTGGTTTGTAACCAACATCGAACTTGACCTGTATTCTATGATGTTACACATTTGTACCAAAAATTATTTCGAATATGTCAAGCCTTTCTTGAGTAATCATCCGGAAACCATGTTTTTAGGGAATTTTAAGTCGAAAAGGGGACATTACTCTGTCGAAATTTAGTGGTTTGTAACCAACATCGAACTTGACCTGTATTTTATGATGTTACACACGTGTACCAAAAATTATTCGAATATGTCAAGCCTTTCTTGAGTTATCATCCGAAAAACAAAACCCAAACGGACCGACAAGCTCACTCCTATATACCAATATGTGCTTTTATTTTAAATCACTTCAACACTAATGGAGTTATGCACTGCACAAGAACATTAACTGAAGGTCAATAACTCCATAAATATTGAAGAAAGAATAATGGTCCGTGTACTCTGCTCTTCCTCTATCAATATAATTTATATGGTGTTATTTTAAATTCCTTCAATACTAAGGTAACAATTATCTGTCAAAAAAAAACCAAGGGCAATATCTCTGTAAATATTGAACAATAAGTTATGGCCCTTGTACTCTGCACTTCCTCTCAACGTCCTCTATCAATATATGTGGTTTTATTTAAAATCCCTTCAATACTAATGGAGTTATGCTCTGCAAAAAAAATAAACAAAGGGCAATAACTCCATAAATATTGAAGAAAGAGTTATGGTCCTTGTACTTTCTCTCATTGTCCTCTATCAGTATATGTAGTTTCATTTGAATCCCTTCAATACTAATGGAATAATACTCTGCACAAGAAAATTACAAGAAAAAAGTGCAATAACTCCGTAACATTGAAGAAAGATTTATGGTCCTTGTATTCTGCAGTTCCTCTCATTGTCCTCTATCATTATATAAAATAACATTTGAATCCCTCCAATACTAATGGAGTTATGCTCCACACAAGAAACCTAATGCTTCATATAAGGAAATAAAACTAAGGGTAATAACTCTGTAAATATTGAAGAAATAGTTGTGGTTCTTGTGTTCTACTCTTCTTCTCATTGTCCCCTATCACTTTATGAAGTTTCATTTGATTCCCTTCAATACTAATGGAGTTATGCTCAGCACAAAAAAATTAAACAAAGGGCAATAACTCTGTAAATATTGAAGATAGAGTTACGATCCTTAAGCTCTGCACGTCCTCTCCTTGTCCTCTATTATTAAATGAAGCTTCATTTGAATCCCTTTAATACTCGAGGAAGTGTAGAGTACAAGGCCATAACAGTCAATGTTTGGAACTTGGTTACAGCAGGGGCTGGTCATCACATTTTAGACTGATTCTGATACCAACAGTCACTGTTTGGAACTTGGTTACAACAGAGGCTGGTCATTACATTAAGACTGATCCCAGTACCAACAGTCACTGTTTGGAACTTGGTTACAGCAGAGGCTGGTCAATTACATTAAGACTGATCCCAGTACCAAAAGTCACTGTTTGGAACTTGATTACAGCAGAGGCTGATCATTACATTTAGACTGATTCTGATACCAACAAACACTGTTTGGAACTTGGTTACAGCAAAGAATGGTCATTACATTTAGACCGATCCTAGTACCAACAGCCACTGTTTGGAACTTGGTTACAGCAGAGGCTGGTCATTACATTAAGACTGATCCCAGTACCAACAGTCACTGTTTGGAACTTGGTTACAGCAGAGGCTAGTCATTACATTTAGACTGATTCTGATACCAACAGTCACTGTTTGGAACTCAGTTACAGCAGAGAATGGTCATTACATTTAGACCGATTCTGATACCAAAAGTCACTGTTTGGAACTTGGTTACAGCAAAGAATGGTCTTTACATTTAGACCGATCCTAGTACCAACAGCCACTTTTCGGAAATAGGTTACAGCACAGTTATGGCCCCTAAAGTCAAATGGGCACAGTAATGGCCCCTACAGTGAGTACCTGTATGCTTTCCACTGTGTGTGCCCCATCCAGGTAGAAGGATACCCCTGAGACGTTCATCAGCTGGTTCCTGCCCAGCCATACACAGTCCTCAAGGCCTGCACACAAATATACATAATATAAATGAGGCGCGTAGTGGGAAAACCGGACTTAAAGCATGTGCGTAAAGTGTCATCCCGGATTAACCTGTGCAGTCCGCACAGGCTAATTCAGGACGGCACTTTCCACCTACAGTGGATTTATGTTTAGAAGAGACTTCCTTGAAACAGAAAATACCATAAAGCGGAAAGTGCCATCCCGGATTAGCCTGTGCAGACTGCACAGGCTCATCCGAGACGACACTTTACGCACATGCATTAAGACCGGTTTTCCCACGACGCCTCAAATATACAAGCATTGAAATATCTAGGAAATATAAATACAGTAGAACAGAGGTGTTCGGTTTATTCAGGATTTTATTCAATGTAATTTTCCTTTAAAATGTTGGTTCTATTTTACATGTCAATTCGGGTATATAATAAGACAAAAAACATGTTTATGTTTACACTTTAATTATGGTTTATTATTTGCAAGTACAAAATGTGTATTTGTACATAAAACGACACTTAAATTATCAATGAAACAAGTTCATGTAATCAACGATCAACTTATTTACATCTGTTTAAAGAAATCACCAATTGTTGACTACTTTGATTAGTTTAAACATATTTATTTTAGCTCGATTGTATAAGCCTTATGCTTATGGAGATCAGTGATCGAAATATTGCTAGAATTAACTCTTTGTATAAATTAATTACACTGTTCTGAAACATTTAAAACTTTACACTGTACATAAATTGTAACATAAAACACGACCGACTAATCTGTTTTTCAAAAGTTGACTACTGTATGCATCAACTAGCTGATCGCTATTTGTACCACTGCCCTGTTATCACCATGACGATTATGCCCGTTTTGTGTAATGTGTCACCAATTATCGGGTTCACACCTCTGCGGTATCGTGAAGTGACGCCTGACAGGATACACTGTTCGGTTTATTCAGGTTTTTTAAAAATTGAATGAGATCAAATTTGTGATAAAATCGTTCGGTATTCGGTTTGGACAGGGTTCAGTTTATTAAGGTTTTTTAATATACAAAATCAGAAGGAAAAAAATCGTTCTGTTTTGACAGGGATTCGGTTTTCACAGGGTTCGGTTTGGACAGGT
Organism: Congeria kusceri; assembly: GCA_027627225.1. Classification (NCBI taxonomy): domain Eukaryota; kingdom Metazoa; phylum Mollusca; class Bivalvia; order Myida; family Dreissenidae; genus Congeria; species Congeria kusceri. The sequence continues at coordinate 30,002,337 of CM051037.1, forward strand.
TTCACTGTAATACAAAATATCAGCAAGCATTGAAGTATCTAGGATATACCAATGAAAATTGAGTTATCTACTATTTACCAATTAGCATTGAAGTATTCAGGATTTACCAATGAGCATGGAAATATCTAGGATATACCAATGTGCATTGAGGTATCTAGGATACACCAACGAGCATTAAAATATCTAGCAGGGAAAGAAACTAGCGGTCGCTTTTCGGCCGGGACAAGTAAATTTCAGCTCGGGGCGAGTCAATTTCAAAAGTTGGTAGTCCGGTAGGGTGAATACCTTTATGAAAAGCTTGAAACAATTTCCAACAATTTATTGGTGAATACTTTCACCCCTCTGGTAGAATTCGGCCACCGCTAATAGAATCAATTGTTACACATAGATATAGGCAAATGAAATCACGGTGCATGTGATAAAAGTTCAGCATACACAAACATGGCAAGTAAAACAACATACCTTTAACATCATTGTTCGTAATAGTTATTGGGGATACTGTAGGTATGTCCATGCTGGTTGAAGGTTTGACGGACACTGAAGGCTCCGACACAAGGCTCATGTCAGATTGGTCTCTATGCTGTGGTGCTTCACTGTCGTTACACCTCTCTACCAAAAACAAAATAGAAGATGAAAGCATAATAACACAAATAAATATGAGGCGTGTCGTGGGAAAACCAGGCTTAATGTATGTGCATAAAGTGTCTGCATAGGTTCATCCGGGACGACACTTTTGGCCTACAGTGGACTTATGTTTAAAAGAGACTACATCGAAACAGAAAATACCATACAAGCGGGAAGTGTCGTCCTGGATTAGGGACGACACTTTATGCACATGCATTAAGCCCAGTTTTCCCACGACGCCTCATTATTTTATGTATAATATGTTATGAATTGATATAATTGCAAAAACATGATGAAAACACCATTGTATACAAGAAAACACCATTGTTTACAAGAAAACACCATTGTTTACAAGAAAGAAACTAAAGATTAACAGATTTGTATCTCTGCAAATTAAAATAAAGGCTAATATTGAATTGCAAACAAAATGCAACATTGAATATGAAATAAGGTTTGTTCAAATATACATGTATCAAGAGTTTCATGTTTTTACATAGAACAATTAGTAACAAATCATGACAAAACATGACAGTGATTTTTTTATTCATGAAAGAACATGAAAGAGGATTCATGAAAGAACATGAAAGCAAGGATTCGTGAAAGAACATGAAAGTGGCAGATCGTGACAAACATGATTCTTAACAATGTAAAAACCAGAAACTGATAAATCATAGCAAAACTTGACACTTAAAAATCCTCACAGAATATGAAACTGATAGAACGTGATAGAACATAGCACTGCTCAATCAGACAAGACAATGGAACTGATTACTCATGACAGGACATTGCACTGCTAAATCATGCTGGAATATGAAACTTAAAAATCATGACAGAACAGGAAATTTATAACTCACTGCACAACATGGAACTGATAAATCTAGACAGAACAGGTCAATAATAACTCATGACAGAACATGAAACTGATCGGTCATGAAATAATATGGAATTGATAACTCATGGCAGAACATCGAACAGATAAATCTTAACAGCACAATAAACTGATTTTATAATATGGAACTGATAACTCATGGCGGAACATAGAACTGACAGAACATGACACTGATAAATCGTGACAGAACATAAAACTGATGAATCATGACAGAACATGAAAGTGATAAATCATAACAGAACACTGAACTGTGAAATCATCACAGAATATACAAGTGATAAATCAAGACAGAACACTAAACTGTGAAATCATAACAGAACATGAAACTGTTAAATCATGACAGAACATAGAACAAATAATTCATCACAGAAAATGAAACTGATAAATTGTGACAGAACATGAAACTGATAAATCATCAAATAACATGGAACTGATAAATCATGACAGAACATGGAAGTGATAAATCATAAAATAATATAAAACTGGTAACTCATGACAGAACATGGAACTGATAAATCATGACAAGAATAGGCAACTGATAACTCATGACAAAACTTGTGAGTGATGCTCAAGTACCCTTGTATTTCTGCATCCATGTGTGAGACAGCTGTAGTGCCAAGGATGCATTTAGCGTCTGAACAGACCCTTTAATGCCAAGCTTGAGGGGTCTTTGGTATGCACCAAGGTCTGGGCACTGGTACAACACAGCCTGCAAGATAGCATAACTTTATATTGATACGAACAGTCAATATCCATAAAATTATTGTTCTATCAGGAGTACTTGCAAACATCAATGGGGATATACACTTAAGCACATTTTTCAGCAAAAGTGTTCAAGAAATATAGAAATTTCAAACAACAGGTACTAGAAATACAGTTCTTTGTATGAGAAAGGTGAAGATACTGATACAGATACTAAAATTTTTGGGAAGAATGCATGAACCAAAAGAAACATTGCTTGTAGAACACACCTATAAAATGGATGTGTATAATTATGTATTAAATGACAAGGTGTGAAATTGGCCTTGAACAAAACAAACACAAATGCGTCGTTGGAAAACCTGTCTTAATGCATGTGCGTAAAGTGTCCAGCACTTCCCGTCTACAGTGGATTTATGTTTACAAGATACTTCCTTGAAACAGAAAATACCATAAAAGCGGAAAGTGCCATCCCGGATAAGCCTGTGCGGACTGCACAGGCTACCCCGGGACGACACTTTACACACATGCATTAAGTCCGGTTCTCCAACGACGCGCCTTAAATGTTGTTATAAAGAACAGTACCCCCTTCTCCTGTGCCCTGTCTGCCAGCACCCTCATGGCTTCTGGTGGTTGTGGAACAGTAAAGGCAGGCACTCTGGGCTGAAAATTAAGAAGCCTTATTGAAGTGATATTTCAGAGAAAGACATTGGTAACAGTTTGGTAGGTATTGTTTTGATATTATGCATGCCATCTGAAGGGTGGTAGCGATACCTTACCTTGAATATCCCCGCCTTGTGCCAGGCGATCTTGTCTATTGTTGATCCCAGAATGGAGACATGATCTAGCCCAAGGGAAGTAACTCCGCACACCACAGGATTCCTATGGATAAAAAAACAACATGAGGCATGTCGTGGGAAAACCGGGCTTAATGCATGTGCGTAGTGTTGTCCTGGATTAGCCTGTGCAGTCTGCACAGGCTAATCTGGAACAGCACTTTCTGCTTTTATGGTATCTCCTGTTTCAAGGAAGTCTCTTCTAAACATAAATCCACTGTAGGCGAAAGTGTCGTCCCGGATTAGCCTGTGCAGACTGCACAGGCTGATCTGGCACGACACTTGACGCACATGCATTAAGCCCGGTTTTCCCATGACACGCCTCATATATACAAAATAGGTACACGTAGTCCGTGATAGATACATTAACATGATAAACAGAATAATAATGTTGTAATTGCAATAATGTTTCGTTCTGTTCTTAAAATTGGAGGATGAAAATGGCATCAATGGAAAACTCCATCGTAATGACAAAATAGAATCATTTGATCTGAACCTGTGTGATTAATAATGGTAAGTACCGGATATCAACATTATAATGAATAAACAAGAACTGTTTGTCACACAAGTAGGCCCTTACATAGGTCGAAAGCATTTTTTTAAAGTGTGTTGAAGATCGGATGAAATCTGTTGGACTTAGAGTGGAAACAGCTAAAAGAGCCAATTTGAGATAATTTGGTTGATTATCAAACTTGTCTGAGATATTATGACCACAAACATTTCATCAAACTTAGTGAAGATTGAAAGAAACGTGTAAAAAGGCCAATTTTAGAAAATTCTATTGTCATTACTTTGCAGTTCCTAGGGTAATTTAGCTGATTATTAAACTTTAATGAGATATCATTGTGCCTACAAATTGTTTGGTGAAGATCAGATGAAAACTGTTGGACTAAGCGAGCGGAAACAAAAGTGGTCTAAAGACTGACAGACAGATGGACCAACTCACCGACATTAGCCACCTAACATACACTGCCATTTTTGATACTAAAATACAATAAGGGAGACAAATCTATTTTGGTAAACATACAAAGGGGAAGAGAGCAGTTGCTTCCCCTTAATTGATGAGAATATTCCAGAACATGTATTTTTGACAGTTATCATTTTTGCCGACCCAGGGAAATCAAACACCAAGTGCTTCATGTTTAGGTGACCTAATGAAGAATACTAAATTAAAACATAGCAAATTACAATTACACACCCAACCTACCTGATCATGTTGGTACAGTCATACTCCCCTCCCTATTACACACCCAACCTACCATATCATGTTGGTACAGTCTTACTTTCCTCCCAATTACACACCCAACCTACCTGATCATGTTGGTACAGTCTTACTCCCCTCCCTATTACACACCCAACCTACCTGATCATGTCGTACTCCCCTCCCTATTACACACTCAACCTACCTGATCATGTTGGTACAGTCGTTCTCCCCTCCCAATTACACACACAACCTACCTGATCATGTTGGTACAGTCATACTCCCCTCTCAATTACACACCCAACCTACCTGATCATCTTGGTACAGTCATACTCCCCTCTCAATTACTCACCCAACCTACCTGATCATGTTGGTAAAGTCATACTCCCCTCCCAATTACACACCCAACCTACCTGATCATGTTGGTACAGTCATACTCCCCTCCCAATTACACACCCAACCTACCTGATCATGTTGGTACAGTCATACTCCCCTCTCAATTACACACCCAACCTACCTGATCATGTTGGTACAGTCTTACTTTCCTCCCAATTACACACCCAACCTACCTGATCATGTTGGTACAGTCTTACTTGCCTCCCAATTACACACCCAACCTACCTGATCATGTTGGTACAGTCATACTCCCCTCTCAATTACACACCCAACCTACCTGATCATGTTGGTACATTCTTACTTGCCTCCCAATTACACACCCAACCTACCTGATCATGTTGGTACAGTCTTACTTGCCTCCCAATTACACACCCAACCTATCTGATCATGTTGGTACAGTTGTACTCGCTCCCAATTACACACCCAACCTACCAGCAATTACACACCGAACCTACCTGATCATGTTATTGGTACAGTCGTACTCCCCTCCCAAGTACACATTCAACCTACCTGATCATGTTGGTACAGTCATACTCCCCTTCCAATTACACACCCAACCTACCTGATCATGTTGGTACAGTCGTACTCGCCTCCGATTCCCACCTCCATGATTGCGACATCCACCCCCTCTTGTAGAAACACGTACAGAGACATCACTGTCAGGAAACCAAAGTAGTTGGGCATAGATCCTTCACTGGCATCCTGATATAGCAAACATCGCAATTTTTTTTTTACATTATTTATAAATAATCTCTATTTTGAATTGAAAATTATAATTATGGTCTCTACTTTGAAACTGACAGAACATGAGCGCGAACCTCAATTTTTGTTCTGAAAATTATGATATGAGATGGTTATAGATGAGGACCCATAGTCACAAAGTTCCTTTGTCAAAACTAAAGTAAATTTCTTAAAATAAAAGTATATTTTGTCTTAAAATGGTTTAATTCTGGTAAAGAATCAACAGATACTTCTTTGATTAGGCGTAGAAAAAAAATATGTTTGTTTCAGGTAACCCGACCTACCCTAAAAAAATGCCCCGACCCTAGAACATTTTATTGGGTTTGTCAGATTGATTTTTGGTTTATTTACCAATTTCAATAATTAAATGTGTTTTTGGATAAATAAGTGTTTTGTTTTGATAGTATCCACTTATAAACAATGTTTAAGGATATCACTGTTACGTTTTGAATATTTATTCAGTTTTAGAATCTTCAAGTTGCCAATTTACCCCCCAAAAACTAAAAAAAAAAGACCTACCTACCCTAATTTTTTTGGGCATGTTACTTGAAACAAACATATTTTTTTTTACGTCTTACCATATTTCAAATGTAAATAACTGATTTTCACAAAGAAACATTTGACAGAATTGTTCACTTAAGTTACTTAAGTTTACTTGACTTTAGTTAAAATTTTCTATAGTCATGGGCCCATAGTCACCAACCCAGTCTTAGACTCAAGAATGAAGAATAGACTTAGACTCAAGAATGAAGAATAGACTTAGACTCAAGAATGAAGAATAGACTTAGACTCAAGAATGAAGAATAGACTTAGACTCAAGAATGAAGAATAGACTTAGACTCAAGAATGAAGAATAGACTTAGACTCAAGAATGAAGAATAGACTTTGAATCAATAAATAATACTTGTCTGTTTGCAGATATGACAAGTTCCCATGCTGCTTATGTCATTCATACATCATTCGATGCTAAAATTAGTGTTGGCGCATAGTAAGTACAATTCAAACAAACAGATGTTTTAGAACAGAACGGTTTCAAGAATAGTATTTATTCTTAAGTCCTAAGTCTAAGGCCCGGAGCCCTTTGTGGATATGACCCTGGGCTGGTATCCATAAAGCTCCTAAGGGAAATCTAAACTTAAGTTGTACTTAAGTGAAAATTTCAGATCTTATTTTCTATGTGAAATCCAAAGATTTGGATACAAAGAAGGCTGTAATACTAAACATATAAGCAATATTTAGAAGTTTGCAACATTTTAATGTAAAAAGACCTATACATGAAAGAGCCAGGGACTTAAGGAATTTCAGGAATTTACTAAAGTTTTCCCTCAGGAGCTTTGTGAATACGGGCCCTGGGGTTAGTTGCTCAAACATTGAACGGCCAATTAAACTAACAGACGTTAAAATTTGGATGAAGTTATTTATGTTAATTAAATGATACAATTTTGAACTGTGAGTTTATTCTATATAGATGGTTGTGCTGAAATAATTTTCAAAAGTTTGATGAACAAGTTGGTTGTAGTATTAATTTAATGGGCTGTTAGCTTAATTGACTGTTAAGGTTTTGAGCAGTTGGGGCAAGGTTTGAAGTAGAGAGAATGTGATACAAAATATCTTACTTCTATTGTTAAGTTACACTATAGTTACCATGTCACTGTATCACTCTTTGTTCAAAAAAACATTCAAGTGACAAACATATATATATCTGAACAGTTCACTTCAATATTTATAATGTTAAATATTAAGAAAGAGCTTTATAGCTTCATAAGAACAGAGGCTGTGGTTATTTTTTATCCCATTATCATAAACGCATCGACAAACTTTACTTTAACACTGTGGGTTAAACTTAAAGCAAACACACGCAGTTTAATGATGTTATTTTGTTGATTTTCCTGGCAATTTTATGCTTTTTGGGTTATTTACTATTTTGCATTTTTGTTTTTGTTTATTTTCAAAATTAAGAGAGAAAATGAAGGGATAAACAGAATACTTGGCGAGTGTTGATTAAAGGTAAGTTGACCTGCTCAGCTCGCCAAGGCTCGTGGTTCAGGTTTTCTAAGCCTATCTAGCTAAACCTATTATTCACCGCTAACCCATCGACGGAAACCCACGTTCGCTAAAATACGCTATGCTTCTTGATCAGACCATGGGAGATTAGGCTAGCAAAAGTTCTAAATCACTTATAAGTAATGAGACATCTCAATGTTTCTGTGTCCAAGTCTGCACAGAAATTCAACCTATGAAACGACGTGTTATTAAAACAGTTACATATAGGCGGTATTTACCATATGTACCGTTATTTGGTCGATTGTTAGTTGCTTTCCAGACTTCATTCGTAGAGTATTTAAATGTTACGTGTAATTTCATTGGTTTGCAGGTGGGTCATCAATATTCATGAAAACAAACTTTTGACAGCCAATAATCCCACGATTTATAATGTATATAATGTGGGTTTCGACGATGATACTAACCTAGAATTCTCTGTCTTTATACCTTTGTGGAACACAGCCTGTTATAGACCTCCCAGAAATATGAGGCAAACTTTTCACAATCAATCGGCTGACCTCCAACGTTAAGTCGCTCTCTCACCTCCACGAGATGTGGTGAACTAGCAAAATAAGTTTATATAATTGTCTTTAATGCCTTCGGCAACAGTTTTGTGTATTTAAAATGTTTCATATTATATTTAACTAATGAAGACACAAAAATTGACAGCAGGGAAATGCACAGCTCTTCCTTTTTTTATGAAGGAAAGGCCATTCTAGGCCAAGAAATGATAGAAAGTACTCAGGGATCTCTCTCTGGTTTGGGGGAAGAGTAACTGGACCCTTAGGTGGGGGAATTTTAGCGTCGTTTAACCCAGAAGGGGGAATTTCGACTTTGCAAAACAAGTAAAATCAAAACGCTGACAGCGCAGAAAGACTGTTGGCGACTGTTGGCGTAACTGTTGGCGAAACAAAAAGCATGTGAAATATGAGTTCATTTTTGCTAAACAAAGAACATTTGTAGAAAGTCTGTTGTCGACTGTTGGCGCGACTGTTGGCGAAACTAAAAGCATGTGAAATATGAGTTCATTTTTGCTAAACAAAGAACACTTGTTTGAATGAAGTTCAATTTCGCACCTTAAAACTTTATACTGTGGCTTCCTATTCAATAGTATACGACATCATAATGTAAGCTAATTTGTAAGTATCGAAAACATATTTTGTTTGAGCTAATTATCTTATGCAAATGGAATAATATACATGCCAGTTAACAAGTCAATCTGCAACGGGCCAGAATAACCGATGAAGCCTAGAGCGTCGTAGCCAAAAGATCTATAAATAAACATGTTTATTTATAGATCTTTGTTTGTAGCCTACCGAGTCAAAATAGATCATACGATGCAAGCTCTCAATTTTCCATAGTACAGTTTAAAATTAAACAAGAGCTGTCAGAGGACAGCGCACTTGACTATTCAAAGTATTTCAGTTGGTACTTATTTTGGATAGTGAAAGGGGCATAAATTTTGTTAAAATACAATATTTTTAAGTGAAGCCTTGTATAGTTTATAAATTTTTGGAACAAAAACTAACCACAAAGTCTATGTAAAAAGTGGGCTAACTCTGTCAAAATACAAAACAGAGTTATGGGTAATGCTGCCCCTGATACTAGAGTTGATGACAAAGGTTAGTTCCAGGTTTCAAGTGAATAACTTATGTAGTTTTGAAGTTACAAAACTTTTGAAAATAAACTTTAACCAGAAAATCTATGTGAAAAAGGGGCATAACTCTGTCAAAATACAAAACATAGTTATGGGTACTGTTGCCCGATACTAGAGTTGATGACAAAGGTTAGTTCCAAGTTTCAAGTGAATGACTTATGTAGTTTCGAAGTTACCAAACTTTTGAATATAAATTTCAAACAGAAAATCTAAGTGAAAAGGGGGCATAACTCTGTCAAAATACAAAATACATTTATGGGTAATGTTGCCCCTGATACTAGACTTGATGATAAAGGTTAGTTCCAAGTTTCAAGTGAATAACTTATTTAGTTTTGAAATTACCAAACTTTTGAAAATCAACTTTAAGCAGAAAATCTAAGTGAAAAGGGGGCATAACTCTGCCAATATACAGAACAGAGTTATGGGTAATGTTGCCCCTGGTACAAGAGTTGAAGACAGAGGTTAGTTCCAAGTTTCAAGTGAATAACTTATGTAGTTTTGAAGTTACAAAACTTTTGAATATAAACTTTAAATAGAAAACCTATGTGAAAAAGGGGCATAACTCTGTCAAATACAAAACAGAGGAGTTATGGGTAATGTTGCCCTTGATAATGGAGTTGATGACAAAGGTTAGTTGCAAGTTTCAAGTGAATAACTTATGTAGCTTTGAAGTTACAAACCTTTTGAATATAAACTTTAACCAGAAAATCTAAGTGAAAAGGGGGCATAACTCTGTCAAAATACAAAATAGAGTTATGTGGAATGTTGCCCCTGACACTGGAGTTGATGACAAAGGTATATTCCAAGTTTCAAGTGAATAACTTGTGTAGTTTTGAAGTTACAAGACTTTTGAATAAAAACGTTATCCAAATTGAGACGCAGACGCCGACGCCGGGGGTAGTAGGAAAGCTCACCTATTCTTCGAATAGTCGAGCTAAAAATTGCAGTAATTTGTTGTCAAAATATTCAGAATGACAATTGGTAAGAAGAAAAAAAACACTTTCGCAACAAGTCAAAAATAACCGATGTAGCTTATTAATTTGGTGGTCTTATTCCAGGACACTCAGGTGAATATTTCGGTTACATACAAGTAAATAGCAAAAGTAGGGGTGTCATTAGTTTAATGTTACATTTTTTATAAATTGACCTTTTTTACAAACTGTTATTGTAATAAATCACATTATATACACATTACAATACATAGTACGTAATAAATCACATTATATACACATTACAATACATAGTACATACATTATCTTTATAATTAAAATGTAAGAAAATAAAGGTGTGAAATGTTGTTGTTTTGAAGAAGGACCCTTTCTGGTTTCGATTTACTGACTAATAGCCTGCAAATAAAAGAAGTAGTTTTCCACGATACCTGTTTTGGAAATTACCCTCTCAAAAGACCGCTGGCTTCCGCCAACAGTCTAAAAAAAACATAAATATACCTTTAAAATAACTTTATTTAGTCTAACTCTCAACTTCATTCATGATTGATTATCAATAAATTGAATATTATAGAAACTAGTCAATTTTATAAACATCTACGACTTGACCATTAACCATTAACGGGAAGGTGGAGCAGAACATTTTTCATGCAATTAATTTTTTTACTTCCATTTTTTTACATTTTTTTCATTTCTAATTTTTAACCTTACTTAGTTTTGTTAAACTACTAATACTAATGCTTAAACAGTAATAAACTGTGTTATCGACTGTGAGACACAGCATTTGTGCCTTTTTGCTTTACCTGTTTTGATTACTTTTTAGCAGAAGCCATTTTCCCTCAGCAGAAATTATGATTCCCAGTAAATGAACTAGCAGTTAACTATATATAAATGAAGTGTTATTATGAAGTTAAATAATCGGGAACCAGAAAAGTCAAAACAGTCATATAACATGACCATGTGGAGTTGTTCGGATTGTATCATTCACCTTTTTTAACGGTGTTAAAGTAAGTTTGATCCCAGAAAATTACTCCCATAAACGAAAACGAAAACACATTTAATGGCAATTCATTTTAGATGGCATTTTGGCCTGAAACGGGAGGAAAATATATGCTTTTTATGGGGGAATGATGCCAAATTTTGGCATAAAAAAACTGAGATCAAGACCCCTGGTTCTCAATAATTTATTTACTTCTTATGTTTCTATGACCATTGTAAAAGCTAATCTCTGACAGCAATGGTCAAAATTAACACTAGCTTGAAAGCCTGTGTTAATATATTAAATTTTGGGTGAGATGTTTAGTTTGACATCGACAGCCTTACAGGATTTGCTCAAGCCCAAGTAACAATACAAGAAGTTAGGCTTGCTTAGCTCAACTGCTCATGTCCGTAATTGAGATATACCTTCAAACAAAATTAATGTTTTTTCTTCTGTTGAATATTATAATTATAGTACACCCTAAAACGTGATAATTTGATTTGCATTTACAGTAAATCACTATTAATTGTGTATATTCAATTACTGATTATGAGACACATTTTGACAGTTTCAGTCAAAAATATCAATTCTTGCCCTTAGATGACTTGAAACATCTTAATTTTACACAGTCAAAAACAATGACAACAATTACCTGTAGAATCCAGTTTTGTAACCATGGTGACGCAGTATGCTCTCACAGTAGGCGCACGTAGAACCCTTGCCCTTCGTTCCGCTGACGTGGATCACATTCAGACGGGACATGTCACTCTCCTGGACTCAGTGACAAACATGTACAGTTTATAATGGAAAAGTGACTCATTAAAACAATAATAATATGAATTTCTGTATGAAATTATTAAGGATGAAACTATAGTAACTTCAGTGATTCTTTGGTAATTTTTGGTACACAAAAGGGGCCATACATACATACATACATACATATACATATACTTACATACATACACTGAAAAGTATACAACAATTCACATGCCAAGATGTGTTGCACTAAAAACACATGTATTTCCTGAACACCTTAAAAAAAAAAATCTCTAAATTTCAAGCACAAATGGATGGAATCTGATTTAAGCTGACCTATATCTTGTGTATGCGGGTACAGAAAAACAAAAGACATGCACTAATTTGGTGAGTAGTTTAAACTTTTTCACACAATACAAACATTTATCACTTAATCAGCATTCAATTGTTCTTGAGTATTTTACATGAACAAGCATCAAGTATTTTACACGAACACCCATAAAAGGAACAGACATAACTTGATTGTGTACCTGAATTCCAACGCGAGAGGCGTAGTTCAGCATCCGAGGAATGTTAAGATGCGCGTTCTTGTCCCGCTCTTGACGTATCTTCTCGATCGTCTGGGCGTTGCTCTGCAACGTGTTCAACATTTTCACGGCATCCTGGAAAACACATAAACCAGTGGTCGTTTTCCTTATTTGACAGGGTCCTGTCATAGGACACTTTTCCAATCCCACATTTTTGTTTCTGAATTGGAATGAGAAAACTCCCTAAACTAATGTGACAAAATCATAGAAATGTGCATTTAAGTGGTAAATCACGGAATGACAAGTATGTTTATCTACAAACACCATTAAATTAATGAGCTTAACCATCATACCTGTAATTTAAGTAATTTATCAGTTTTATTAACTACATTTTTCCCAATTTAATAGCAAGATTTTAAGACATGAAATTCACAATTTGATGGGTATCATGGATTAGCCTATGCAGTTCGCACAGGCTAATCCAGGACGGCACTTTCCGCCTACAGTGGATTTATGTTAAGAAGAGACTCCCTTGACACAGAAAATACCATACAAGCGGAAAGTGCCGTCCTGGATTAGCCTGTGCAGACTGCACAGGCCAATCCGGGACAACACTTTCCACACATGTATTAAGCCCGGTTTTCCCACGACATGCCTCATATGTGGACATGGGTGGGGCCCTCACATTCTGCTGGTTGTCACAAAACCCTATGTAATTACAATACCCAGGTGCAAAAGTTAAGATGCTGAGCTTAAGTTTCATCACGCAAGCAGTTATACTTTTTGAGTTACATGAGAAACAAGTCCAAAAATGTCAATTTTTGCTTAAAACTAGAAATGTGTCCATAGGACACGAATGCGTTGGTTGGGACTGGCCACAGAAATGCAGTTAAAATGTAATATTCATCACGTGCGAGTATTTAGTAAAGCTGAAATAAATGTGCATGCAGAACAATGGGTGGAAACTTCGTAGAGTGTGCCCTTGACCTTGGAGCTACGGACTGGGATCTTGTGCGCGACACATCGTGTCATGATTGTTAACATTTCTACCAAGTAATTTTAAAATCCATCCAGAAATGACAGAGTTATTGACTGGACATGAAAAAGATCCCATTTTTGACCTCTGACCTCTAAGACTGACCTTGACCTTGGAGGTACTGACCTGGGTCTTGCGCACGACACATCGCCTCATGATTGTGTACACTTCTACCAAGTAATTTAACAATCAATGCAGAAAAGGCAGAGTTATTGACTGGACACGAAAAAAAGACTCCATTGTGGACCTTGGACCTCTAAATGCTAGCATTTTATTGAAAGACGATTTTAGTTACACTGACTTCATTTTTTGTATAATTATTACGTACAGGTATCGAAAAACAATAAAATATATTAACTGTTACTTTCTTTTTTTGTTGAGTATATAATAATACATTCTATAACACTATTATCTCAATATCCGACCCGACAAAAATTTTTAAATGAGGAACCGAACTAGAGTTAATTTGAATGGAACTGACAGTGCGGGTATTTTCAGGTACTTGTTGAATCCCTATTAACCGGAATCACGGAATCATGGATGGACTGGACAATCACTATATGCTTCCCGCATCAAGTTGCCGGGGGCATCAAAACCCACCAAGCTAAACTAATTAATCAATCAAAAACACTATGGAAACTATTGACCATAATAATTATAATTCTTAATTATAATAGTTCCGTCATCCTACAGTGTTTACTAGCACCAATTAAAACAATAAGTCTTTATAAAATTAAATGTTAACAAACCAAATTATTAAGCTTTACTTACTTCGTAGCTCATTTTATCAAGTTGGGACCATCTTTTAACAATAAGACATAGGTTATCGTATGAAAAGATCTAGATTTTGTGTGCAATGTGTTTACACTTGAAAATCCAAATAGAATTGGCCACTAAATACTAATATCTATTCAACAGGTCCCTTATCTAAGAATAACAATGTGTCCCAAATGTATACCTTATTATATGTCACAAGTACTTTTGCGTATCAAGAGATAACAAGAGCTGTCAGAGGACAGCCTGCTAGACTTTTCTTGTGCTTGTCAGTTTCTTTTTTTTTCTAAAATAAACTGTATTGTACTGGCCAATTAAACAAAATTCATTTCTTTGTGAGAGGAAGCATTTTTCTTAATTTCAAAACAGTGACCTTGACCTTGACCAAACTAACCCCATATGCAATCTCATGCAATGTCTCATTATACAGTATCTATAAATTGAATTTTAAATATTTCAATTTGTTCTCGAGGTATAAAGCAGATTTTTTTTCTATTTTTAGTAACAGTGACATTGACCCCACCTAACCCACCACAAATGCAATCCCGAGTAAAGTGATGCTTTAGGGTATTTATGTATGAAGACAGATTCTCTAAGTAGACGATGCCATTCCACGCGCTTAAAAAAAATTTAAGTGTCAAAATGCCCATAATTTTGACAAATTTCTAACTAGAGTTATCGAAATTGGCCTATGATTTCATTTAATGTAGGGAATAAGTGTTCTAAGTTTAAAAGAAATCCCTCAAGCCATTCCTGAAAAACCAGCATACCAAACAACTTAAACCTGTCCATATAGCTAGCTTATATGTAAAATTTCAAAGCCCATAATATTGACAAAATATTTCAAATTAGAGTTATCAAAATAGGCCTATGAGTTCATTTTAATATAGGGAATACGGTAAGTGTTCTAAGTTTTAATGAAATCTTTAAAGCCGTTCCTGAGAAACCAGCTTACCAAAAAACTTGAACCTGTTCATATAGCTTATATGTAAAATTTCTAAGTGCAAAAAGGCCCACAATTTTGACAAATTTCAAACTAGAGTTATAAAAATTGGCCTATATTCATTTTAATATAGGGATTAAGTGTTCAAAGTTTGAATGAAATCCCTCAAGCCATTCCAGAGAAACCAGCTTACCAAAAAACTTAAACCTGTCCATATAGCTTATATGTTAAATTTCTCTGTGTAAAAAGGCCCATAATTTTAACAAATTTCAAACTAGAGTTACCAAACTCGGCCCATAGGTTCATTTTAATGTGGGGAATAAACCTTTTAAGTAGGAATGAAATCCCTCAAGCCATTCCTGAGAAACTAGCTTACCGAAAAACTTTAACCTAGCTCGGACTCCGTCGACGTCGGGGCTATAGAATAGCTGGCCTTCTCAAAAAGTCTAGCTAAAAAGCATTACTAGATTTCTATTTTCGGACACTTCAAAAATAATTTTTTTCAGTGTCTGAATATTTAGAGTCACAAAAAATAACTGTTTTAAATTTCTCCAAGCAGCATTGTTCATTTGATTTTTATAGAAAAACTCATACGGTAGTATATTTTTTATACATTATCAGTGACTGGGGAACCCATGCGAAATGTGATATTTGCGCATAAAATTAAAAAATTGCCAAGAATTGTTCACCGATGCGATTTTTCGTCGCACCGAAACTTTTGAGTACGAATCGAAAAAAGCTGCCATACAATACACAGTGCTCGATCTGGTTTGCAGTTTTGTCACTATGCGGTGCGATTTTATCTATTCAATTAGTTTGGCAGTCTAAAAAAGCAATATAAACAGAAGCCCATTACACCTTGAATAAGAAGCGCAAGCCTCTGTGTGGTGTATTTTTCTCAAGTGGAACAGTTAGACGTTCATAATATGTAACTGCTGTAATCCCATAAAAATCAGAGGAAATCCCATAGATTTTTATAAAAGCCCATTGATTTTTGTGGAGATGAGATAAAATTCCATAATGGAAAAATCCTTTCCCAGTCACTGCATCATTAAATTTTTATTCACATTTCTATAAGATATCATTTACATTGCTGAAGATCCCTCTGTCATAGAACTAGTTCCTTTAAAGGGGTATATCTACGATATTTTCCGTAAATATAGACACATGATAAAACAAGGTATATTCCCATCTTTTTATGAATATATTTTTCTAAGAGGAATAACATATTGATGTTAACTTTAAGAAAAAAGAGGGCCATGATGGCCCAAAGCGCTCACCAGAGAACTGGTACAGATGAAGACCATACTGTTGTGACAGGTTTGAAAATTAAGGTATCAGAACAATACACCGAGGGGATAGGATCAATTTTGATTTAAAACATCGGTTAGTGCAATGGGCTAACTAAAGTATGAGTTGGGTAGTGGATGTGCGTTTTTTTGCTAATGGTTCTCAAATAATTGTTCTCGATATTCTTACCTGACCCTTTTTCATAAAGTCATTGACAATTCTGGAAAATGCACAAACAGTAGATTTATATGTCTTTTTCGCAAACAGTTTTGGAAAACTAGATGAAATGCGATAATTGTGATGGCTGTGCTATAATGTAAAGTTTTGCTTTTTCTTTGATAATTTTCTTTCCAATGATGATAAATTATGTTAATGCAGGCTCTGAAGACATCAAAGTTGCATGTACAATAACTGCATGCAAGTCTTGCAACTGTTTGAAATCAAATTTTATCAATCAATTTTTATGGTCATGCGCAAACTGTTTAAGTTTGGTCAACACTGAATCAAAAATCGTGTGTGCAAGCCAATCATTGATAACTTGTTGATGTTTTTTTCCAAAAACAAGGGGCAATAACTCTGGTGTTTCTGGTCCGATCATGCTTATATTCGACTTCACCTGTAGTCTTACGCTCATAGACAAACAGTACACGCTTGGTGAAGATTGGATGAAAACTGAGGTCTCTATCCAGAATAATGTCCATTTGTGCATATTTTTTTCACAAACAAAGGGCAATCACTCCGGTGTTTCTGGTCCAATCTTGCTTATAATCGACTTCACCTTTAATCTTATGGTCATAGACAAACTGTGCAAGATTGGTGAAGATTTGATGAAAAATGAAGTCTCTATCATGAATAATGTCCATTTTTGCATATTTTTTTCACAAACATAGGGCAATAACTCTGGTTTTTCTGGTCCGATCTTGCTTATATTCGACTTCAACTGTAATCTCATGGTAATAGACAAACTGTGCAAGATTGGTGAAGATTGGATGAAAAATGTCTCTCTCTATCCTGAATAATGTCCATTTTTGTATATTTTTTAAATAAACAAAGGGCAATAACTCTGGTGTTTGAAATACAATCTGGCCCATTTTTGGCGATTGCTGAGATCTGATGGTCATACACAAACTGTGAAAGTTTGGTTAAGATTAAATGGAAAATAAAGTCTATACGTTGCAAAAGGGCACTTTTGCACTTTTTTTGCATGAAAAAGGGGCAATAACTCTGGTCCGATTGGGCCCATTATCGAACACGTCCAAGATTTTATAGTCATACACAAACTGTGCAATTTTGGTCAAGATTGAAAAAAAAGTAGTCTTTATTGCAATAACGGTCCAAACTGTTGACGGCACCTTGACGACGGACGATAGACGACGCCGGAGAGGTCCTCTATACCAATAGCTCACCGAGCACTTCGTGCTCAGATGAGCTAAAAAAGATGTACAATGCCCAAAATTTATTTTTCGATACACTGTTGGGAATGGGGAACTCAAGCCTTCAAAATCGTGCACTTCAATGTAAACTTTCCCATGAAACAAGACAGTTCTCAATAGTGCGCATGCGCATAGCAGTATTTCATGAACATTACATTTATATAGATTTTACTACTACTAATAATAATTTTCCCTCGCCTGCGAAAAGTATCATGGTGACAACTTTTTATAATTATCAAATAAATTATTTTACTGTTCGTTTATAAAAACGATACCTATTTGTTATTTAATAAATACTTCTTAAAATATTATTTACATTTGAAAATATTATACAGTATTAGCCGTCTATATGACCCTTTAATAATCTTAATTCTATTTCTATCTGCCCAATTCGACAGCACACATTAAACAAATTAACAGAGACAAAAATATCACGCCACAACATGAATTGTAAGCTCACATTTAATTTACATGTTAAGACATGTAATGAGCAAGAAGCTACATTACAAGCAGTTCTCAACATTAAAGCCGCAGTCCATAGAATATAATTCATTACATCTTAAGTTGGCATTACACTCATTCTCATTTTTTCGGCCAAATACTTGTCACAGGTACAATAACTATCATAAAATGTGTAGTTCCATATATATGAGTTATGTAGGCACCGTGGTTTATAAGCACAATGTATTTGTTTTAAATGAAACCCAAAAAGATGTACAAGAAACTCTTTTGAATTAATTAAGCGTGTCCTTTATAAACATACCCCCCTATAAAATGGACTGTCACAAACAGTAATGCCCTATTTTTAATAGGTAATTTATTCTGCATTTTGACCGAGTTCAATAAGTTTTGTTGAATACTTGCTTGGTCAAAGTTTATACAATGAGGTTGCAAGATAGAAAAAAATACTGCAGAATTATATCATTAAAAAATTAAATTAATATTTCATTCGTGTCACATGATGCTTGAAGTTTACGTGACACTAACTTATTTGCTGTGCTATCATCAAATTGTTTTGAAGAAATCATGGTTTAACATTTCAATTGAAAAGAGTTTACACAACTGCTTATGAAAAAAAGTTTTCATCAACCTTATCACACAAAATCAAGATTTAAGCCATTAATGGTCTAAGCCCATATGGGGGAATTTTTTCTGTGAAGCTTTACGTGATGACTGTTTGTCTCTTGCCAGACTTGTCTCTATGAAATTGACAGTGTTAAATGTAATTTCTTACTGAGAACTGTATATTATGACAAATAGAGTGATGAGTATCAAAAATATTACAGATTTTGGTTATTGGAAAGGTAAACTTGAAGTTTACGTGACTGAATACTTACGTGACAATTTTATTAAACGGGCGCTTACCGCGGTGTAGACAGCGACCAACTTATTCGTTCGGTATTTTCGGTTTATGCTGTGATATTTATGACGTCATTGAACGTTTTTCTAGGGCCATTTAGTTGAAATCAATGACACATGATCTATTGTTTTAGGTTACTTATTTGAACTCCCCTTGTTTTTATTTCGTCAACTATATTGTGATAACTTTATAGATAGAATGTGTTTTAATTGCACTTCTGCTAAGAAATAATTAAAGATAAGTGCTCTTATAATGCATGATTGATTATCAGGGTCTGGTGCACATATAGAGCATATATTAAAATGTCACATAAAAGTCATTATATGTCACGTAAAATTCATAAAATGTCACGTAAAATTCAAACATAAACTGTTGAACTTATTGTTTTTGTTTGTTTTAATTTCACAAATGTTATGTTTAAATAAGTTTGTTTGTCCAATAATACAAACGTATATTAAAATAGCTGAAATCTTGAAAAAGCTAGTTGAATTTTACGTGACAAATATGAACTGAATTATGTCATTAAAATGTCAAATACTCTACAATTATTCATCTGTTGGTAAATCTAGTTATTCAGAAAACAAGGATGTCAACTGAAAAGAGTTTGTGATCACCTGTGGTAAAACTAACAGTTGAGTTCATTGAATTTTACATGACAATTGGTATGAATTTAGCATTTTAATGGTTCTATGTCAATTATAATCTTTATTTTTCTACAAATGTTTATATTTGCAAGTAATTTCCCCCACATCTACGATAGATTAACCCATTTTCTGCTGAAGTATGCACTTGTACAATGTGTTACTTGTTTATTGAATTTTACGTGACAAAAGAACGTTATAAAAAAAAATCCTGTAAAATGGTCTAATATCAGTTGAGCTCTATTATTTCTGCTTTAGGGTTTATAATGGTTTTGTGTGCACTACTTATATTTGATTCTGCATTTACGCTTTATTTAAGGTGTGAGGATAAAAGAAAAAAAAAAGACAATAATGCAAAAAATTACTGTTTCTTCAGCCCAATTTTCCATTTTAAGTGTCCATTGTTCGACAATGTTATCAGTAAAGTGTTTTCAAGAAGTTAAATAATAGAAATTGCTGTGCTGATAATTAAATAAAGACAAAAAAGTGCATCTCTTATGTTTGTTTTTATCACATTCTGTATCTGTCATTAGGTTGGTATCACTGTCACGTAAAACACATAAGTAAAACTCATGCATATGTTGACAGCGTACTACAGCAAAAAATAAAGCTTTCACAATATGGCCATCACTTAAAACTCAACACAGACAAGTTCCATTTTCATATTAAACATAAATTTGTATGGAAATGAGAAGTCATAAATTTCATATTTATGTTATGCTTTTCGGCCCCAAAAATGAGAATGAGTGATTAGTTCTAATGAACGTTAACGACCTTTATTCGACCGAAAACGGTTTCTTATTAACGAAAGTCTTTAAATAATGTCTATGTTTGAAAACGCTTGGTACAAACGGAATATACACTAATGTACATGATGATGTGCTCCAGAGGCATCACCATCTATCGCATACAGATAACTGTACGATAAAAGGTTACCAAAACATTATTATTTTACCGATTTCAATGCAGGTTTTTTTTGTATTTTGATCGGTAAGATGTCCATTAGAAACGATTTCTGCAAAGTTTATATTTATTAACATATTTATTGACTGCTGCTTTAATAGCTTGATAAATTGGTCTCTATAGCAACTGCAATACTGGGGTCGTATTCCAGAAACATCTTAAGTGTACCTTTTTTTTTTCACTTAAGTTAAAATATTCATTGTTATATTTTAAAAAATACGTATAAATTTGGTAATCTTTTTATGTATATATGAACAAACAGTAATACTATAGGTGATAATTAACACTAAGGCGTAAAAAAAATATGTTTGTTTCAGGTTACCCGACCTACCCTAAAAAAATGCCCCGACCCTAGAACATTTTATTGAGTGGGTCAGATATTTTTTTGTTTATTTTACTTTCTTCCAATGATTAAAAGTTGTTTGGATAAATAAGTGTTTTGTTTTGATAGCATCCACCTTAAAATAATGTTGTATGATATTAGAGACATGTTTTGAATATTCATTCAGTTTTAGAATCTTCAAGTTGACAATTTACCAAAAAAAAACAAAAAAACAAGTTCCCTACCTACCTACCCAATTTATTTTGGGCATGTAATCTGAAACAAACAGTTTTTTTTACGCCTAAGCACAATGCATTGTACACAACAAATAAAGTTAAATAAAAATTTAAAATTTAAAAATATTTATTATAAGGTTGAAGACAAGATATTACTTAAGATGTTTCTGGAATACTGCCCCTGATCTACGTGAATACTAAATCATGCAATGACCTGCTATAAAAAAAAAAAATAGGTATTTTAATGCTTAAAAATTATTTCATAGGCGATGTCTAACACTAATCTGGGGTGATAAGTTGCAAATTTACATTGGGAAATGAATGTTTTGAAACCAACAAACATATATATTTGCATAAAATATATAGTTAAATTGTTAAAAAGCTAACCTCCACTCAATTTTTCAGGTTTAAACATTTTATCAAAAACTATGAATATAACAACTGCAGAAGCATCCTTTAATATTGAATCAGCTCTAGATGATAAATAAATGCAATCAATATGCAAAATAAAGCCATTGGCAAGCACATGCAATAACTTGTAGTAAAGTCAAAATTTCTTTATTATAAAATGTATAGAGAATGATACACTGGGAACCACTGGGAACCAATCGTTCTTGAACTCTGTATAGTACATTAACTGGTTAATAAATATTCCATCATTTAGTTTAAAGTTTTTGATTTTGAAAGGCATATAAAAGCCTCCTATTCAGGCCAAAAAAATAAATTGTGTGTTTTGGGCAATGGTCTCAAAAAAGTTAGTAAGGTCGGGATGGAGTTGGGTATTTTAAAAACTTTTTTTTTAAGACACATATTGGTAAAAAACATCGAAAATTAATAAAAATCTGACGAATACAGACTTCAAGGGAAACAATCATTCCTAAAAACTTTAGGGTCGGCGGTTTTCGCTAGGTAGGGTCGGGTTGCCGGAAACACATAATTTTTTGTTTTGGCCTCATTTAAATACTACTGTTTGCTTAGTTTAAATCTATTTATTTTACCTCAATTGTACCAAAAAAGTCAGAGGCTTATTGAGATACATTTGAGTCTGTTTCCTGGGTAGAACCAGTACTTGGAGTATGTTTTAGAAAGATAATTTGAATGCATACAGTTTGTTAATAATGGGTGTGTTACCATGCCAACACCAACCAGAATACATGTATTGGTTAACATGCACTATTTCTAACAGTTCAGAACAGTACAGCTCCAGCAAAACAAACATTTCACTCGCCATCGCAAAGTTAGAATTTTGAAATTGCAGACTTACTTGGCAAAACAATGCAAAAATACTCTGAGTGGTGACTGAAACCTGAAGCAAAATTGACCTCATGAGCTAGGACTGAATTATTTGACGGAGTTGTCTTGTAAAAACATTTGTATATGGTCAACGGTGCTTGTCGGAGTTTGACCTAAGTAGCGTTTCATCAATAACCCAGCTTTTTGCTGAGTTGATGTTGAGTGACAATTTTGTGACGATATTCGCCTACAATTAGTCTACCCAAGTCTGCTTGCACCAGACTGGATCTACCAAACTCTGTGAATCGTTAAATACCTGTGTTTCGCTTTAGCCATACTGAACAGTACATAAGCAGTACAAATAAATGTACAAAATGACAGCAAACAAAATCATGGAGTTCTGACGTGTATAGAACGGGTACAAAATTTGCATTTTGGCAATCTGTTGTAATACAAGTTACAGTCGTCACACATACATTTCTTGATCAAGCTGTGTGGCAAAACAATAAAACCTGTAAACAATAGTAAATATCTGTAAAAACCACAACTGTCTCCAATAAAATCACTGACCAATTTTGAAATCCAGCCAGTGGATTCAGACAATAAGAGTTTAAAAGTTTTCAATATAGCCATATAAGGAAAACTTGCGGCCATGTTTTTTAACAAAATCAAAATGATTTCAACAGGGTTTTCCCTTGAATTCTGAAAATGGGGGTCACAATGACACCCATGTTTGGAATTTTGGAGGACATTCCAAAATTTGGGGGTCATTCATCTCAACATGTAATGCACATTGCCAAATTATATTGATATTTTACTGTCCTTTCAGATTTTTAACTTTCAGCTTAAATATATATATTCTAGCATCATAAAACAAAGTGCAGAAAACCCCTGACTTATCTGAATTAGTTATAATAATAAATCAGAAACCACTCACATTTACTCAGGACATTTCTCTAACATGTAAGTCACTGATTTTCTACTTTCACTTTCATGTTCATCACATGCATTTTCTGACGGAAATGACATTTCAAAATTTAGTTCAGACTAGAACTCCGGGAGTCGGATGTGTCGCCTGACGCTGCATAGCTTACGTGAATCCAAATGAAGAAGCACTTAAGGTTAATGCTCAATTTTTTTTTTTACAGATTTATTGAAATCCTCAAAAGCACTGCACTGTGGCTTATTGCAAAGAAAAGACATAATTACAACCAAAAACGCGACACAATAATAAGTATGAAAATTTACAAAGGGCAATAACTCTGAAAGTATGAGGTGCAGAGTAACGGTTCTTGTGCATTGCACTTCTCCTCAATGAGATCTATCTACCTATTAAGTTTCAAGTTGAAAGCTTTCATAGTCTTAGAGTTATGATCCGGACAAAAATTAAGTATGAAAATAAACAAAGGGCAATAACTCCAAAAGTATGTGATGCAGAGTAACGGTTTTTGTGCATTGCACTTCTCGTCAATGAGATATATCTACCTGTGAAGTTTCAAGTTGATAGCTTTCATAGTCTTACAGTTATGCTCCAGACAAAAATTAAGTATGAAAATTAAAAGGCAATAACTCCAAAAGTATGAGGTGCAGAGTAACGGTTCTTGTGCACTGCACTTCCCCTCAATGAGATCTATCTACCTATGAAGTTTCAAGTTGATAGCTTTCATAGTCTTAAGAGTTATGCTCCAGACAAAAATTAAGTATGAAAATAAACAATGGGCAATAACTCCAAAATGCAGATGCAGAGTAACAAGTCTTGTGCACTGCACTTCTCCTCAATGAGATCTATCTACCTATGAAGTTTCAAATTGATAGCTTTCCTAGTCTTACGAGTTATGCTCCGGACAAAAATTAATATGAAATAAACAAAGGGCAATAACTCCAAAAGTATGAGGTGCAGAGTAACGGTTCTTGTGCACTGCACTTCCCCTTAATGAGATCTATCTACCTATGATTTTTCAAGTTGATAGCTTTCCTAGTCTTAGAGTTATGCTCCGGACACAAATTAAGAATGAACATAAACAAAGGGCAATAGCTCCAAAAGTATGAGGTGCAGAGTAACGGCTCTTGTGCACTGCACTTCTCCTCAATGAGATCTATATACCTATGAAGTTTCAAGTTGATAGCTTTCATAGTCTCAGAGTTATGCTCCGGACACAAATTAAGTATGAAAATAAACAAAAGGCAATAACTCCAAAAGTATGTGATGCAGAGTAACGGTTCTTGTGCACTGCACTTCTCCTCAATGAGATCTATCTACCTATGAAGTTTCAAGTTGATAGCTTTCATAGTCTTCAGAGTTATGCTCCCGACAAAAATCAATATGAAATAAACAAACGGCAATAGCTCCAAAAATATGAGGTGCAGAGTAACGGTTCTTGTGCACTGCACTTCCCCTCAATGAGATCTATCTACCTATGAAGTTTCAAGTTTATAGCTTTCCTAGTCTTAACAGTTATGCTCCGGACAAAAATTAAGTATGAAAATAAACAAAGGGCAATAACTCCAAAAGTATGAGGTGCAGAGTAACGGTTCTGGTGCACTGCACTTCCCCTCAATGAGATCTATCCACCTATAAAGTTTCATGTTGATAGCTTTAATAGTCTTAGAGTCATAATTTTGATGATTAACAATTGTTCAAAGAATAAAAACACTGTTTTCATTTCAGTTTAACAATAAGTAAATTGTAAACAATGAACCCAACATTCACAGACGATCACATTGTCCGCCATTTTGTTTTCAGCTTTGCACCTGTATCACTTTACTCTTTGTGTAATTAGTGAGCAGGTGTGAAAAACCTTTATGTGTTGCCTCAACCAGTCTTATATAATGTTGTACAATTAATAAGTCAGCTAAATGAGCATTATTACGTAATTAGTCAGTAAAAATAAATGTTTGTATTATGCAGACGTAAATAGAACTACAGCTCCACCTTGTTTATTAAATAAAGTGAGAAACAATCTAAATGGAGTTGTTTACTGCATTATGATTGGTTGTTCTTACATCATATGTAAATATTAATAGGTCATGAACTTTGGCTGACGCTGTGTACCATATTTTCGCGAGTAAACATAACGTTTGCAATGTGGATTTTCGGGAGTCAAAATCATGTCAAACCGAATTTCTGAGCATGGGTCGAGTCAATGCCTTGGAAACTGGCGCATTTTTTCAGAAATTGCGTCCACAGGGAATCAAAGGCATTTTTGTTGGGGGTCATTTGATGAAAAAATGTGACAATGACGCAGGATTTGTGCGTCATGAAAAACCCTGTTTCAAGGAGTTTGGTAGAGGGTCACCCAAGGAACATTTCTGTGAAATTATTTTGAAATCCAGCCAGTGGTTTCAGACTATAAGATTTTAAAAGTTTTCAGTATAGCCATATCAGGAAAAACGGCCTCGCCCCCTGGCCGCCATGTTTCTAACAAATAAAAATGATTTCCAGGAATTTGGTAGAGGGTCGGTCAGCCAAGGAGCATGTCTGTGAAATTATTTTGAAATCCAGCCAGTGGTTTCAGACTAGAAGATTTTGAAAGTTTTCAATATCGCCATATAAGGGAAACTGCCCCGCCCCCTGGCAGCTATGTTTTTAAACAAATCAAAATGATTTCAAGGAAATTGGTAGAGGGTCACCCAAGGACCAATTCTGAGAAATTATTTTGAAATCCAGCCAGTGCTTTCAGACTAGAAGATTTTTAAAGTTTTCAATATAGTTATATAAGGAAAACTGGCCCCCCCTCCCCCTGGCGGCCATGTTTTTTAACGAATCAAAACAATTTCAAGGAATTTGGTAGAGGGTCACCAAGGAACATTTCTGTTTAATTATTTTAAAATCCAGCCAGTGGTTTCAGACAAGAAGATTTTTAACGTTTTCAATATAGCCATATAAGGAAAACTGCCCCGCCACCTGGCAGCCATGTTTTTTTAAGAAATCAAAATGACTTGAAGGAATTTGGTAGAGGGTCACCCAAGAAGCATTTCTGTGAAAACTATTTTCAAATCCAGCCAGTGGTTTCTGACAAGATTTTTTTTAAGTTTTCCAGTTTTTAAGTTTTTGGTTGCCATGACAACCAAAGTTTTCAATATATTTTAATAAATTGAAGGAATTTGGTAAATGACCAACCCAGGAACATTCCTGCCAAGTTTGGTTAAAATCCACTAGTGGTTTCAGAGAAGATGTTTGAAGTAAAATGTTGACGCCCGCCGGACACAGACTTACCACAATAGTTCACCCTTGAGCACTTCGTGCTCAGGTGAGCTAAAAAGCAAAGTTAATTTACAGAGAGAGAATAAATATAGAAGATTTGTTGAATACTATGGGATTGTATGGGAAACGTATATCAGTTATTTTTTTCTTAAGATAATGGGGTCTGGTAAACGGACCCATTTCCAATACCAAATATGGTTTATATTTCTCAGTTGGGAAAAACTATTCCAAATCAGAAGTAACAAAATGCTAAACACATAGGAAATGTGATTCTAAGTTGTAAATCATGAACTTACTTGTAGGTGTATAGATAAACACAATTAAAATACCCATTTCAACCAATACAACACCAGTTTAAGTTGTTTATTAATACATGTCTTTCTTAAATTTTGCCCAATTGCAAGTTTTCAGGACGCAAAATTCCCAATTTGATGGGTACCGGACCCATTCCCAAAGCAGTAAAAAAAACCATATAAAAAGTTGTTATAGATGACACTTGCAGGTGAGAAAAAAAGAGAGAAAAAAAGTAGAAGTAGTAGTAAAATCAGTATGAGAGAAATGTAATATGCACATGACTGCGTGTCAATGTTGCGTAGCCAAGGGGCCTTTTCATTGTGCACGATTTTGTCAACGTGAGTTTGAGCAACATATTTATATTTGAAATAAATAGAAGTATCTTAGGGAAAATCGTAGACATGAGTTTGAGCAACATATTTATATTTGACATAAATAGAAGTATCTTAGGGAAAATCGTAGACGTGAGTTTGAGCAACATATTTATATTTGACATAAATAGAAGTATCTTAGGTTTAAAAGTTGCTGGTTGAAATGCCCCTTTAAGTACCTAATTTGGAACTTGCAATATGTAGACCTAGTTACATGTTATGGATGAAGATCAATGTCCATTTCATAAGTCAAGAGTTTCAAAACTCTGATTTTTATATTAAGCAGCACTGTCAAACTTGTTATTACTAGAAGGGAAATCGGCTGCCACTAGTTCAGACGTACAATACTTGAATCGCCAATTAAGCTTATTGCACTGTTACATTGGAAGGAAATACAAGTTTTGTAATGCAGAGTATTAACATTAAAATATGTCTCATAATTGAATACAACAGCAGTCAGATTAAAACCAAATTTAAAATTAAATACCTCATTTTAACATTTAAGGTCTTGTAGCTTATATTGGATGATTAGGTGTTTATCAGTTTTGTCGAAATGCATTTTGAAATATGTTTGAAGGATTTGGAGTTCTATTTTAAAAGCCTAAATTCATTCATATCACTTAATATCAGTACATTGTAGTAGCCTAATTCAGTTGTGTGTACCAAGCAAATTATGTTTTATAAAAATATCCAATTTATAGCATATATATTTAAATAGGACTCAGTAGGGGTTAAAAGGGATAGTTATCAGGGAAGGCTATATTTCCCTGCTTTTCCCAGTACAGAACATGTCACCAAATCATGACCTCACATTGACAAAATTAACAATATTCATCTCCATCTTCCACAAATTGCCCATAAACAATGATACAAATGTTATCAATAACTATTTTCTTTGCTGTTTCTTTATGTACATGTATTTAAAGAGACTATGTCAACAAAAAGAGCCCCAAGGTGTAATTTGTTTAAAAATCTGAAATTAAGATATTAATAATGGCATATAATAACTGTTATGATTAGGTATATATATAATGGGAAAGAAGTTTTCGCATTCTGAGATAAAAATCAATTTATTATATGGGTTGTATTTGTTTGTCCCTTTTCAAGTGTACAATTTCACGTCAGAATTGTGTGTATTATATTATTTATTCATTATTTAATGAACATGTCCTAGTATAGCCAATTTATATAGTCTAATATCATTTATAGCGCTATAGGAATTCAGGAAACCAATTTTGTGTTGACATAGTCCCATTAATGATTTAGTCGTCCCCTAAATGTACCTATTTTCTTCACTATTTTTCATCAGTCAGGATGGGCCCAGTTATTTGTAACGCTTCGTACATGATCCACACATTTTCAAAAATACCAACAAAAAACGTTACAAACGCAAAGACCAATACATCTTTGAAACATCCAATTAAACACATGCTGCTTTTGTTTTCCAAAACATGCTCGTCTGTTCATTAACGCGAAATTCTCACCAATCAATAATGATTTCAAAATATATGCCATTCAACTAGTTAAAGCTCCCAGTACCAATAATTCATTTGATTCTGATACTGGTACTTATTGTTTCAACACAAGCATTTGTTTTAAATAACTGCAAAATGTTAGAATGAAAGTAAGTTATGAAAATGCAACAGAAGCATGTGCCACAATGAACCAAATGGTGAGTGATTTAAATAGGGTCAACTGTTAGTCATGCACCTATCAATATTTCCCCCCGGGGGGGATGGAGCGACGGGCACATACAGGACTTTTAGACTGAAAGTGATTCCTGACAGGCAGGAATTTGACACGCTGAATGTTTCCGGGTCCCCAGAAATATAGTTTGGTTGGATTTTAGATCGCGGTAATATTGACCGCCCCCACCCGGGCCATTTGTTACTCCAAGCATCTCTGTCGCGATTTAGAAAAAAATTGCTTGGCTCTAGGGTGGGGAATAAGACCGCCCCCCCCCCCCCAAAAAAAAAAAAAAAAATTAGTCAAATTCCCCTGGGTCAACCCGCTGCTCATCCCCACCCAGCCACTGGGGGAAATATATTGATAAGGTGAATAAGGGCCGGACACTTTTCAGAGATCCATGTTTTTCTACAATGTTTCCACTTACCTGAAATCTCCGATATACCTTAAGGAAATTAGAAACAACACCAGAATGTTAGTCTGAGGATTCTGTGCAAAAGTAATGGTAATCCTCGAAGGTCAAAGAAAGTTCTAGTATGCTTATGTGGTGCAAGTTGGCATAAAATGAACACCGGTTCCTTTTGTTTAGCTACGCAGAAACAAGAATATCGGTAGAACCAATGGATGATCCCCAATGCTGCTTTGACCTCTAATTGTGGCCTTAATCTTTAAAGACATTGGGTGTCCTAGTTTCCCGTCAAAGGAATGTTAATCCCATGCATGATTTTTGCATAGAGAAATCCCATTATTGTGGTCAGTGAAGTGTTTAAAATTTGAGGGTTGTCTCATAAATCTATACTAGTATCCAAAATTGAAAAGATTGGTACAGCAAATGGAGAAACAAGGCTCGTCACAGGATGTGAAATAGGCCCTCGAAGCATATGCTCGTCAGAGGAAGGCAAAACAATGTCAGAGTACAATATTATGCCCTGGACAAATATCTTGAGATTTCAGCAACACAACTGTTTGTTGTTGTGACACACTGCCTCATAATGATCTTCATTCCCACCAAGTTATTACATTCCTTACATGTTGTCCAAAACGATGCTTCCTACAAAAAGTTCATTCTAATATTTGAGCTTTTAAGTGTAACCTTGGACCCACAGACCTTGACCGAGGAGCTTGTAAGTTGTATGTGACATATCATCTGGTCATGGAAAAAAATAATCTGAAGTTATATTAAAATCCTTCAAGGCTTTTGGAAGATATAGAGCAGAAAGAAAATTCCTTGACATTTGACATTGAATTGTGAACTTGACCTTTGACCGAGGAACATGGGAGTTGTACACAACACATCGCCTGGTCATGGGAAATAATAATCTGAGTAATATTAAAATCCTTCCAGATGTTTAGAAATTATGGTGGAGAAACAGAAATCCTTGACCTTTGACCTAGAATTGTGACCTTGACATTTGACAGACGAGCATGGGAGTTGTATGCAACACATTGTCTGGTCATAGAGAATAATAATCTGAAGTAATATTTAAATCCCTCCATATATTTAGAAGCTATGAAGTGGAAACAAAAATAATTGACCTTGAATTGTGACCTTGACCTTTGACCGACGTTCATGGGAGTTGTACGTGACACATTGTTAAGTCATGGGGAATAATAATCTGAAGTTATATTAAAATCCTTCCAGGCATTAAGAAGTTACTGAGCAGAAACAAAAATTCATGACATTTAACCTTAAATTGTGACCTTGAACTTTGACCGACAAGCATGGAAAATGTACGCAACACATCGTCTCGTCATGTGAAATAATAATCTGAAGTTATATTAAAATCCATCCAGGCATTTAGAAGTTATGGAGTGGAAACGAAAATTCATGACATTTGACCTTGAATTGTGACCTTGACCTCAATCTCATTAAAATCATCTGCAGTCTGACGCTACTATATTATACACTGACTGGATCTGATGACTTCGCATTAGGGGTCACATTCAGATTACCTTTTTAGGAGCCAATCAACAGTTGCCTTCAAAATCTTTGGGTATAACTTCATTTATTATACCTTACTTGATTATTTCTCTATATAATGAAATTAAAATGCAGCGGGCAACAATCTGATATGTCGCCCGGCGATGTCGCCCGGTACGCAAATGATACGGGATTGTTTGGTATAATAAAATTAATATTGAATTCCTAGAGGGTAACAGTGCGTCTCGTCAACCCTCGACA
The DNA here is from genome assembly GCA_027627225.1 of Congeria kusceri. Lineage (NCBI taxonomy): Eukaryota > Metazoa > Mollusca > Bivalvia > Myida > Dreissenidae > Congeria > Congeria kusceri. Next base: position 30,033,600 of record CM051037.1, read on the forward strand.
AACATTGTCAACCTCGGCTAAAGCCTCGGTCGACAGTGTTGCCTCGGGTTGACAATACGCACCGTCAGCCTCAAGGAAGTCAATATTTATATAATATAAACCGCAAATACTATGAACAAAATTAACGTGAACTTTGGAAATTTACTCGCCTAAGGTACGACTATATCCCTTGTTATCCGCATGAAAATGAACTGTAAATGATTTATCCCGAGGATCAGCTGGAAATGCATCACTTTTCAAAAACCGTGGCCAAACATTGCTGTGCAAAAGGCAATTTCATTGGGCGCAGCAGGGCTGATGTTTTATTGTTAGGAAGGTCATTTGAACGTGACCTGTTATACGATGTCTTCAGATCCTAACAATGTTATGATTTGATTTTAATGAGATTGACCTTGACCTTTGACAGACGAGCATGGGAGTTGTACGCGACACATCGTCTGGTCATGTGGAATAATAATCTGAAGTAATATTAAAATCCATCCAGGCATTAAAACGTTACAGAGCGGAAACGAAGTCTGGAAGGACCAACGGACCCACCCACACACCCACCCAAGGACGGACGGTGCGACTACCATATGCCCTCCTTCGGGGGCATCAAAATATGTAATTACAAACAAATAGGCGTGGTTTTTCAATACATAGTTACTTATTGGTGGACAAAAACTTACCAAATGATTTTTAGTTTGTCAATTGTTAAATTTGTAATATATTTTACATTCTCTAATAGTGTTCAACATGTTTCATAGACGGCCCTTAAATTGACTTGCCCATTTGATGACAGTTAATATTACCGTTAGAAGTACAGTTATTCATAGAAAGCATGAAACATGAGAAAATTAACAGTGTTTTTAAAAATAGAGTGACATTTGTCTTTAACCTAAGGACCTGATTTATAGGGATACACACTGTCATGTTGAGTCAAAATACTGTGTAAATTTACTTAAAATCCATTCAACAAGTTATAAGTCCATACAAGCAAAAATCCAATTTTGACTTTTGACTTATTACCTACAGTTCTGGTTCATGTGCATGACATGCTGTCTCATTTAGGGAAACATTTGCGCCAAAGATGTGAAATCCATGGCCAACCAAGTCAAAGGCTGAACAAAAAGCTGATTTTGACCTCTAAGTGTGACCTTGACCTTTGACCTACGGACCTGGTTCATGTGCACTTCATGCTGTCTAATTTAGGTTCACATTTGTGCCAGGTAAAATCATGGCACAGACAAGCAAGTGCCAATTTTGACCTTTGACTTCTAGGCATGACCTTGACCTTTGACCTAGGGACCTGATTCATGAGGGGTACACAACTGCTCATGGCAGCAAGCATTTGTGCCATGGAATTTTAAAATCCCTCCATCCATGGCCACGTTATTTATAAGGTGGACAAGCACAACACCCAATTTATAATCAAAAGGCAATAACTCCCTGAAAAATCATAAGAATGGAATGACCTGACAATATGTGCATGTCCTTTAAATAGGAATGCTGCACTTACTGTTTCATTAAATTCAAGCTATTTAGTATTAGTTCCTGAGATCTTGTGCGCAAACGAAAATATCCTATTAAAATGACATATTTATAATAAAAAGGGCAAGAACTCCTAAAACATCACACCAGAATGACCTGACAATATGTACATGTCCTCTTGCTGCATATCAAGTTTCATTGAATTTTGGGTTGGAAGTTCCTGAGATTGTGTGCAAAAACGAAAATTTCCTTTTAAAATGTCCTATTTATAATCAAAGAGCTATAACTCACTGAAAATTCACTAAACCGTAACAACCTGACAATATGCGCATGTCCCCTTGGTAAGAGGATGCTGCATATTAAGTTTCAATGCATTTGGGATATTAGTTCCTGAGATCTCGCGCAGAAACGAAAACTTCCGATTAAAATGTTCTATTTATAATCAAAGGGCAATAACTCCCAGATAAATCATCAGACTGCAACGACCTGACAATATGCGCATGTCCACCCTATAGGGATGCTGCATATTAAGTTTTATTGAAAACAAGTCATTAGTTCCTAAGACCTCGCAAGGAAACAAAGTACTGGACGGACGGAGATAAAGTATGATGGATAGAGTTGATGGGAAAATTCGTTTCACACCCAGACAAAGTGAATAGCAGTGGAATTAGAATTTGGACGGACGGACAAAGTGGAGCCTATATGGCCCCCCCCCCCCCTTCGGGAATCATATAAAGCTAAAATCACGGTATTTTCCAATGGGTCAATTTATGATTATAAATGGTGGGACAGCCTGGACATGTAACAATTTACTATCCAGGTACCCTGCGCTGAAGGACTTTTTATTTGCAGGTCTTAGGTTTTCGTCCTGGTCCTATGTCTATGAACGTTCTCAATCTCAAACTTAGTCTCAACTTAAAATAATGACCCATGAAAATGCTTGTAACATAGGGGCTTGGATTTCCATTGGTTAATATTTAAGATTATTACTAAGAAATTAGATTATGTTTAAGAATGTTCGTAGTCATGGGCCCTGGTGGAGGCACTACTTTTTTTCTGTTTTAGGCTTTTCTTGAATATTTAGAATCATTTGTCCAGATCCTTAAGTTTTCACAGTTAAGACATTTAAGGTAGAAAGCCCCTAATGGGACTTTTTTCAAACCTTGACTTTTTTATTATCTTTTATCCATAAATATATTGAGAGACTAAACTGTGAAACTTGAACCAACTCTAACCACACGTTTTGAAAAAAAATGATTTTTTGCTATCACCCCTGATTTTCCCATTTCAACCTAAAATTTTCAAGGGGTTCACTTACAAAATGACTGAAAATTTGTCAAAATGTATTTTCTTAAATCATGAATAGCTTTAATTTATTCATTAAAGATGTATGTAATGGAATAAGTATACACAAATAAGTAACAAAGTTGACCAAAAATATATATGACCTTACCTTTGGCTTTGCCTAAGTTAAAAAACCCAGATTTTTCATAACAGTAAAAAAAACCAACACAGATTTCCTTAAAAAAAATTACTTTTATTTCATATGTCAAAATCAGTGGTACCAAATTAAACATAACCTCATCTGAGAGGAAAAATATATATTGTGGTATAGGTTCACCACAAAAATCTCAAGTTATAACATTTATCGTGAGGCAACCCTATTTTATAAAAAAAACTTAAAAAATATGAAAATGAAGTAAAAAAGCAAATATTTTCCTTCTATGTTTAAAATGAAAATTTTACTTTTGATTTTACCACTATCATTATAAAATGAATTATATTTATACAATGTGAAGGAATTATTGCTTTAATTATACATTAAAAAAGGGACTATGTAGTAACTGAGGTTCACATATCTAATGGGTACCAAATACAGAAAAAATTATAATATGTTTTATGTGTTGCACTTGACATTTTAAATGACCTGTTGCTAATTGTCAATCAAGGATGAGTTTATATTTCAGTGGTAAATAATAAAACATGGTTGCATAATCCAATCAATTTACTTCAAATACTTGGACAAACAACCTTAGACAAATGGTACGGTGGAGCAATCTATTTGCAACTGGTCAATTACATTTGGTTAACACAAGTTTCCAAAAACTGACAAATCTTTGGAATAACTTCCTCCAGAATCTTTTTGGAGCTGGTGACTCTTTGTAAGCCCTCACTGTGTTTGGACAAAAAGGTGTCTCTCAGACCATCCCCACCATTTCGCCTATAAATTACTTTCAGATGGTCCAGGCTTAACGCTGAACCAGCAATGTTTTCAGCTGTAGTCTTTCAAAATTCCGTTACTGAGTAGAGTTCCAAATGTTATCATGTTTGCTGCTTTTGCAGCATTAAACCGTAAAGAATTATTTACGGCCAGCAATGAAAAACTGTTAGACAAAACTTCGGATTCTGCACAAAGTTCAAGAAGTTTACCAAGTGCTTCAACATCTGCTTCAGCATTGTGTGCATCGTAGGTGCTTCCCAGGTTATTACTCATAAGGTCTACTTGTTTCAGGGACTGGCCAGGAAATCTCTTCTTGAACACTGGCATAGTGTCAACACATCCTCTAACACATTTCAGAAAGTCATCTGCCACCCCAGTCCTCTGCATGGCTGACATTAGCACTGGATAGTCGAACCTACGCCCATTATGGGCAACCAGGTACACATTTGAAAATGTGGAAAGCCAAGTACACAGATTTTCAAAGGCATGTTTGATGTCAACACTGGGAACAGACACCCCATACATTTCTCCTGTATCCATATCAACACCAATACCAGTGATCCTCTGCGCCTCTGGAGCGATCGGAATCTGAAGCTTGGAGTAGACCGAAAACCGTGATCCAGACTTTGTATTAAATGCGGCGATCTGTGTTATCTGCGGCATTATAGAGCCACGGACTGAAATGAATGTCACAGTGTAACTTGTTATACTTGTCAGTTAGTAATAAAAGCAATACTTAAAACAACATGTTTTAATGTATTTATCAAGAGAAAAAATGACCAAAAAATAAATCTCTATTATCATGATTTATGTCACTTTTTTTTTTCAGCACAAAAAGGAACAATGTTAAAATTTGGAATATTTTAAGGTCAAAATCAGAACTTTTTTTCTTTCATTTGTTCAATAAATTAACATGTGAATTTTTTGTTTGTTTCTTTATTCCAAAAATGTTTATTCTTACTCAAGTCAGTAGTTTCAATATCGAAAGCTATAAATGTCGGGTCTCCTCCAACGACTCTGACCGGTTGAAAGTTTCCCAGAGGAACCGCTTCTGGAAGCTGTTTTATGTCGACATCATTGGAATGCCCAATTCCTGAAGTCAAATTAAATATACCGGTAACATAAAGTATATAATTGTGAACTTGGTTTTGTATGCGATACTGTAAATACTGGGTTCAAACAAAAATATGAACAAAACTGTTTAAGGAGACGAGTAAAATATCCATACCATCCGCACATTATTTTAAACTAGTGATCACAAGAAAATCCCAAATCAAACAGTTTTACCTGTACAAAGTTATGACGTGATGTTGAGTATATATATATTACATGTTGGTTAGCAGTAAAATGAAACCTGCTTTTTTAATATGTTGTACCTGACTGATATGAAATGCCTTCTAAGGATTCCATTGCTCCCTGGCTAGTTGCCCGTTCCTGCTTTAGGACTAGTCTGCGACGCTTTACAGATGGGAGCTGCTGGGACTGCTGCTTTTGAAGACGCCGCTTCTGACACTGGTCTGCATACTTCACCGTGTGAGTCCCGGGTGAAAGTCCAAGCATCTCATTGGTCTAAATGAGATTAATAATAAGAACTTTCATTGTTATCATGCTAATTAATAGCAATCAAAACAGACAATTGCAAAGCGACTTAAAGTATGTAAATTCTCTGAACAAGCTAAATTAATGCAATGCAGTATGGGTCTCTCTCCATGTAATTGAAACTAAAAACATGGCTCAATTTTATGCCTCAGCTTGGGCATAAGTTTATGAAATAAATTGTTTACTAAAGAAAAACAGGTCTGCTTACATGACTACACAATTCATGACCTCATACATAACTAATCTAAGAATTTTCAACAAAACAATAATTTATTAATGATAAATTTTAACCAACCTCAATGCCGTCATATTTGCCGTTAACATAACAGGAACCATCAACTGCTAACACAAAATAAAATAAACGAAAATAAAGTTTCAAACATCGAACTGTTAAAAGGTAACACAATGGCTAGTTTAATTCTTAAAATGTAAAATGCGATAAGCTTAACAATTATTTTCTAACATAACAATTGGGGTTACCCCATCAAACAAAATACAACACTACAAGAACTTATGCAGAAACCAATGAACAATGGAACAGTCAAAATTGTAACAATTTTATAACTATCAATTACCTTTGATTACATAATGTCGTCCTTCATTGATAAAAGCTGCTGTGCTATGAACCCGGTAGTCGAGGGACTTTGTATTACCATAATGATGGGGCTTTGGGGCTCTAAGACTGACTTCCTTGTTACCATGTTCACACTGCTGACTAGACCCCAAGTCTGTATATTGACTGGCATTGGCTACCAGTGGGTCAAAAATCTGCAGTTCAGTTCTCAGGTTTGTATCTCTCAATGCTGTTTTGTATGGCAGGCTTTTATGGATGTACAGGTGTCCGTTTCATAACACAAAACCTAGCATTACACAAAGAATGGTCCCCAAACTGGTGTGGTACAAGGGCCTTCAAGTTTTCACGCAGATGTTCTTTTTCACCTTGGTTTCTGGCAAATGCATATTTGAGACACTTTTCCAGATGCAGAATAACAAGCTTGCTTAACTTCACACTTTTTTTATGCTGAAGAGCATACAGGCTTTTGCCAACATTTTTCACAACATGATTGCGATCATACCTTTTTTTAATGAGGATATTGTTGTTATTTCTTAGTCTTGCAATCAGTGTATTGTCCCCGTCACCTTCCAGGTATTCTACTTTTGTCCCTTGTTCATTCAGCTCAAGCACGCCTTTCTGCCCACTGACGCTCTCCATCATCCTGGCACTTCCAGCATGGTTACGCACACACATGTGGTGTCTAACTTGTTCTCCAGGTCGGTTACGCCGCCACCAGTTGCAAGTCCCACAAGTCCTATGGCTGATTATTGACTTGACAACCTTTTTTCCGTACTTGGCCTTGCTCATGAGGAACGTGTGTGCTGTCAAAATAAATATCAAATATTCAAGTACCATTCGTTTTAAGAATAAAATGTTTTAAAAATAAAACTGCATGAAAATACACGTAATAAGGCAGTAATGTTAACTGAAATAGTATGTTACATCGTATGCAAACATGGAAACAGATTGTGAAGTGTTAACAATTTAAAACTTATTACAAAATATAAACACATTTATAGCGCACTTACATGTTAAGCTATCGAACCCCTGTTTTTGCCAAGCAGTATCAATGGCGCATGACATGCCAGTGCGGGTCCTGCAAGGAAACCTCTTGTCCAGGCGCGTTCGACTACTGGATTTGAACACGGGACGACTATCAGCTGATTTACGGGAACGTTGGACTAGAGTGGGTAGTGTTATGTTTGCCGGAGTCCTATGCAAATACAATGGAATACAATGTATAACAACAAGGGCAAATGGCATTGGGTCTCTCAACTGAGTTAAATGAACTATAATGGCATGTAAAAGATAAATAGCGTACTCAGAGGTGTTTGATGTAATACCATGACAATATACATCAATAATGGACAACTGAAAGCAATATTTATTAGCTAATCAAAACAATCTGAAGGAATTTGGCAAATAGTAGAAACATTTCTGTGAATTTATTAAAAAATCCAGCAAGTGGTTTATAACAAGATTTTGTTAAAGTTTTCAGTACAGTTACATAAGGACAATGTACATCAACAATGAACCACTTACAGCTGGGTAAAATATACCAAGCAGTTTCAGATAATATGATGGAAGTACATTTTTCACGACAGACGCCGGACAGTGACTGACCACAAAATCTCACCTCTGAACACTTTATACTCAGCTATTTCCTAATTTTGCAATATTATGGTATTTGTATAAAAAAGAATTAGCACATTTTTGATGCATAAGTACCAAACATTTTGAAGTAAATCTCTATAACAAATACATTACCTTTGGGTGCATCCAGTGGATGATGCAGGATTTACAGTACTGCAGACATAGGAAGATTTTGAGTGAGACTCTTCATCGGATTCCACATCTGTCCAGCCGTCCGACTCGCTACCAGCAGAGTCCATTTGCAGTCGAAGTCTTTTAAATGAAAAAACTTCATTTAAACTTCATTTGAACATTTACAGCATTTCAAACATAATTTATGTACAAAATGAAATAAACACAATCCGACCTGCAATAAAAATCTATGGTTGCAAACAAACTTAATTTTAAGGATGGCCTAACAATTCAATAAATATGTTACATAATTATCATGATAATACCACTATTCACCTATAGAATTTAATACAATATAAAATGAACACTTACTTTAAAGAAGGGGATTCATCTGGAAGTACACTGACTCCAAGGTCATCAACTAATGGACCTTCCATTGATGCCTTGGCCTGTGATGTTTCTTCTCTTGTGATATCTCTAAAATACAATTTATAATGAACTATAGCAGTTAAAAGCACATACAGTCATACACTCTAAAACTATGCACTGCGATTTTTATTGTTAATGTAAGTCACAATTAGATTCTTTTCAATATGATGCTCTTCTGAATAAAAGTACCAGCAGAAAGCATACACATAAAAAAAATATTTTATTAAAAGTACAAAATTATACCTCAACAAATTGATTATTTTGAATTTGACACAAAAAGCATGTATTTCAGTGTACATTGTTGCATCTCAATGTGAGCAAGTGACAAATTTTTACCAAACATTATTAGTATCATTAACATAATAAAACTCGCTCCATTTCTTTCTCAAACGCATCTCGAGCTGCTTCATGTGCAGAGTTCATAGCAAATGACTGAATGGCCTCTCCAGCTCGGAATTCCATCTTCTTCAGATTCTTGTTGCCAATGGTCTTAAGGTTGAGGGTTGACAAGTTATTGACACGGACAGGGCCACCAAGATTGTCAATCATGGCTGAAGACAGCAAGTAAAATTTAATGAACAGATATATTATAGGCTGAACTTTCAAAATAAATGCACATAATCTTTGAACTAATAAATTTAGACCGCTTGCATGGTTGTCCATATAATCAGGTGCAACAAGCGCAGCACTTCCAACAAAAATCACAGTCTTCATGCTAACCACTAATTAAATGTTATTCAGGCTAGAAGAAAATCATAATTTATTTAGTTCGGCTAGTGGATTTTTGTATCTGTTTGTATGTTCTTGTGAAGACTGAAATCATAACTTTACATTTCAGAATTCAAATAAAAAATGCATATGCAAAAGGAGAACAGATTATGATTGACATAGAACTGACCTGTGCCAAGCTTAGTGTTCACATCAAAACACGGCATCCCCATTCGACTTTCCTTGACTGTGGTGCTGTTTGCCATATGCAACCCTGTTGACATGTTCACAGTCAGGATTTTGACAAACGACATACAAATACCCACCGAGTCCCTTTTGTAGTTCACCCACAATGTTGTAGACAGTTAGTGGAACAGGTCCAAGTTTACATTGTTGGCAGTATTTTAAGTTATCCAAGAGACCACCGAACTCGACCACTCGACGTCCCTCTCTCCACCCATCTCGATTGACACCTTTTCCCAGGTTTGCATGTCCATGAAAGTTATTACAACGGGATGAACATGAATCCCCGTCACACAGAGGTGTATTTGAATAATTGTGTTCAAGAACATTATTTGGACGTTTAATTGTAGTTATTTTAACTTGATTTTTACGAAAAACTCCAGACTTGTCGCGATACTTCATGATTGAATGTGAACAGAAATTCCCAACAATGACGTCATCCGAAGGTATTCCCCATGCCTGCGTTCCATTTTTTTCTTCGAACTACTTTTTTATTTTCATATTTCAACACAAATAATCATTTATTTTACACATGTAATAGAAAATAACTCAGTATGCAAAAAATAATGTTTATTTCGAAAAAATAATTTCTGTTCCGGTTCAGAACGATTACATTTACGGTTAGTCGCGAATGGGCCGAAGTTGATCGATATTACACGAGTATTTCCGAAGTCATTAGGATCTTTCTACCTTAAGGACTTTTTCTTTGTAACGCATAGGAGGGGGATATATAAAACGAGTCAAATTCTTGGTGTTATTCAGTCAAAATTTAAATACCAGTACATAGTTAACATTATATAATAACCTGACTGTAAAGCATTGATATTATGCTTCTCTCAAAACAAGCAAACTATCTGCACTGTTCATGTATTGTAAGAACTAAATCTGGAATCAAACTAACTTCCATCCCTTGACAGCATGATAGACCGTAGCATATGAATACATTGTAGTTTCATAAAAAGATGCAATTAAAACAATATATCTCAAGCCAAGAGTTAGCAGATACACCTGGCCCCACAATCATGACATTCTTCAGCTGGTCTTAATCTTATTGTTTGTTTGGATTTTTCGCCGTATTCAACAGTATTTCAGTCATATAACGGCGGTCAGTTAACCTACTCACACTTTTCCTGGGTAAGCTGGTTTACCAGTACTAAGTGCACATACCTATGCCAGTAACTGACAACTGCCCTACTTGAATCAGAGGTAGGGGGAGAATGGCTGTAGAAATAATTTCATGACCAATCCCCACACAAGTTATGTGGCCGGGCTGGGAATCGAACCCGCGATCCTCGGATTTGTAGTCCAGCACTCTACCAACTGAGCTAGCAGGCTCAGCAGTCTTAATCTTAAATATTAAACCCAAAACTCATATGTTACAAGCATTTTCATTGGTCAATATTTTAAGTTGAGACTAAATTGCAATTATAACAATAACTATAAGCTGTAATTATTCATAAAATAATATGTACATGGATACCATACACATAATACAGGTGATCTTTAGCATAACAAGTTAGGCCCTGTGCCAATATTAAGCTACTTTTCATGTGGGAAATATTAGGGCTGCAACAATATATTGATATATCAATATATTGCAATACACGATAAAAAAAATTGTATCGCAATACGCTTTTACTGTATCGCAATATACATGGTAACTTTATGTACAGATGAACAAAATACATTGTTACATCTTAATTTCAATCAAGCTGAGGGTTGCCAATATAGCAAGGATTATCCTTTGTCATTAAATAAAATTTAATGTTAATAGTGATTTCCCTTGATATAATAGGTCTTCAAAAGTCAGCACATAAACTTGTACTAAAGGGTATAACTTTTTTAACAGAATTTGTTTGTTGTTGTTTTGTAATACAACACCAAACATTCATAAATGATTGTAGTTTAAGTATGTAAAATATGCACATATTACCTTATGCATAAAACAAATATTAAAGGAAATTGCAATTCACATTGACATTTTTTTTAATTCACTCTTAACACAGTGTCCTTTATAATTCTGAGATGAACAATGCATATTTGTCGTCAGTCACAAATATAATCTCCAATCCAATTGAATCTATCCAATGCCCATGACTGTGAAATACACTACGTCTAGCGTGATTTCTGCCTTCTGCGACGCACCACCGTGATTCAGCCCAGCGTGACACACTACTATAGTCACCGCGATACACCGTGGAACACTGTAGAACGCGGTAATGTCGCCGTGGCGAATCGCGGTGACCGCGGTGACAGTCGCAATCAAAAATGTTGATAAGAAATCGCCGTGGATCGCGGTGATTTTAGCGAGTCATAATTTCACATTGAGCTTTTTAAAAAATATTTTACATTTTATTTCAGGTACGACCAAGAACATGGTTTTCGGAAAATACGGAACATTATGACAAAACGGGAAAATGAAAATATGCGTCAGTCAAATCACAAAGACCTCATCAAATTCGTTGTCCGATTCTATGACAAATCTTTGCATTTTTAATATGACTATCAAAACAATTGATTAACATGTGGGTAAAAAACGTGATTTTATAACAATGATTGACATAACCAACACCTTTGTTCTCTGTAAAAGTTCGAAAGGCGGAGCTATGCACGTGCTCTTTCATAATAGGACGATTGCCACTGAGTAACAAACACGCGATTGGTTAAACATGTCGCTTCTCTAAACAAAAGAAGCCAATTTTATCGCCGAGAAAGGCGTTATTTTATTGTTTCTTGTCGGCTTTACTTTGAAGACGTCAAACTGTCAATTAACGCAGATTGCGAATTTTCGCGAGACTTGTATTAATGCCCTTGACTCTTTTTTTACGATTTCACAACACAACTGCGAACATGGAACTTCGGAATAAATTATCAAAATAAAAAAGAGATCAAAATAAAAAAGATTAAAGTTGCAAACTGTGATTATATTAATTGGTAAGTATCGGTTAATAGAAGACGATTTGTACTTTGCGAATAGTATACGGTCTGAAATATCGAACTGTACTTGTTCATTCACATGTACCTGTATTTCACCGCGACCCACCGCGACCGCAGTGGTCCACCGTGAGATTGATTTCCCGATAACGCCCGCGGTGCTCACCCACTATCACCGCGATTCTATCGCGATGGAACCACCTTTTAATCGCGGTGATTTTCCACGCTGACGAAAAATTTTCCACGGTGGGTCTGTGTTTTAGGCAGAAATGACGCTAGACGTAGTATCACATTGTTTTGTGTTAAAAAACGTCCAAAATTCATTGTTGCTGGAATTGCCATTGGTTTGCCTTTATGCAGTAAGATGTTTGCACTTGTCAAGTGACTTGTTCTGAAAATGTTATGTTTTGTCTTGATATTTTAATCGTGGGCATGCCAAATAATGTTTATAAACAAAGTGCATATTTTAAGTATATATTCAATATGTATTGCAATACAGGTTTAATATATTGCAATATATTGCAATATGGGTTTTGCCATATTGTTGCACCCCTAGGAAATATTGGCGGAGCCTAACCAGGGAAAGACCAATTCTGTGGTGGCAATTTCTCCCTATATGTTTATAGAGTAGCGACAGGAATTTTGTCGCTACTTTCACGTGCTGAAATGGCATGGTTAGCATTAATATTTCTTAATAAAATTTACATACCTGCAAAGATAATTAATTCCTCAATAATGTTTCAGAAATATGTGTACGATAGCACTTCCATTTTGGATGCAACACCAATTTAAACCTACACACTATTGCATTTTCAACACATCTCGCTGTCCTCCACTGTGTAAACTTTTATCGATATTCTGCAACACTAAAACGATTGCGTCATTTCGATTGGCCATTCAATTATATCATTCATCATTCGATTGGTTGAAGCATATTTGAAGGGTTAAACAAGGCAAGGTAAACATGGTGGAATCTACATGAATGTAGATTACTTCGCAAGTTTAAATCGGAATTAAACGCATGTTCTGGTAAATTTTGGCACATGTTAAGCAGTTTAGGTGTAAAATACGTTGATTTATAACTTCATTGTCGCAAATAATGGAAATTAATCAAAATTTAAACTTATAGGTTTCCACCACAAAAAATGGTCTTTTGGTGATGAGACGTTCCAGCGAATTTAGCCCTACAACACTAAATTCGCAGCACGTCTCATGAATTAGACTAAGGTGAACTTCACATAAACGTTAGTATTTTGTGCAACGTATTGGTATTTACCATTCAATAACTCGCGCATATTAAAATATCACTTTCATGTTTCCAATCAACATTATAAACCACACAATTACTAGTAAACATAATAAACAAAATGGTACGAAACGCCTGGGTACGAACAAATAATGTAAACAAATATGTAATCAACGGGGAAAAAACAATCATACCTCATATTTTGTGCATTCTACACCTTTGATCGCCGACGAAACTAGTGTCCTAACCATTTTGTGCGATGTCATAAACTATTATGAAGAATTAAACAATAAAACACAATTCATTCAATTAAATCACATGCAATGGTTAAGTTCCCACACTTTGCTTGGTTGGTTGTGTACAGGCAAATGACCGAACAGCGCACTTTTCGCCGTATTTATAGGCACACCCAAAACGCATAAAGCTATGCCTATGCTAAAAATTGGTTTCGTATTTAAAAAAAAAAAAAATCGGGATTTAAATGTATTTTCAGCTTAGCCTAAAAAGATTCATAGTTTTATACATGTTAAGTGAATGTTTAATTAATTTGCATGTAGAGAAAACGAAAATTGGTTTCCAAATCAAAGCACTGAACGCACTTCAGTGCAACAAAACGCAAACACGCGCATATTTAGATCAGGGACATTTTTTTACAAGTCCCTGTTCAGATTAAATAACCCATAGATCTATGCTTTGCTCTTCTTCCTGTAATGTATTTCAACATTATTAATTATACGTGCTTTACAATAAATAATTAAATAGTTTAACCTAGTATACACCAATTAATAAATATTGATCAACACATTAACATACATGTTTAAGGATGATTTTATGCATAGGCTAATATGTGTTGTAAGTATGACTCGATTTTTGTCCCTTTGCAATGGCCGCACGAGAAAGTTATGTCCGCTTTTATTAACGTTGCAACATGAAAATAATAAGGGTCTGTATTCAACAATGAATAGTGTGGGAAGCATGTTTTGTACAGCCGAAAGCTAGTGTGCAGTGTGTTAGTTTTACCAATATCGTATATGAAGCTGAAGACAAAACTATATGGCTTTCCACGTGCTTCCTCTGCATTTTGCTAACGTGATTAAAGGTATAATATTACTCTGCTCCAAAGATCTATCAATATAAATTTTGAGCTCTGTCTGCACCCACCCCGCCCCCGAAAACGCTGGATATGATGCTAGAAGGTACACTGGTTAATATATATCACCAAATCGCTAAGACAAACTTGTAAACTTAATTAAAGTGTAAAAACTACAGTTAAAGCAGCAGTCCAAAAATATGTTAATAAAAAAAACTTTTAAGAAATCGATTCTAATGAACATCTTACCGATCAAATTAAAAAAAAACGCATTAAAATAGGTAAAATAATAACGTTTTGGTAACTTTTTACCGTATAGTTATCTGTATGCAATAGCTGATGATGCCTCTGGAGTAAATCAACATGTACATTAGTGTATATATTCCGTTCGTACCAAGTGTTTTCGAAAATAGACAATATAAAATGCCTTTCGTAAATAAGAAACGGTTTTCAGTCGAATAAACGTCATTAACGTTCATTAGAACTAATCAATGCCAATTGAAGATGTGCTGAATTATATTCTATGGACTGCGGCTTTATTCTGACACCCATATAAAATTTAAGTTTCACGGCTCCGGACTAAAATTGATCAGTTTGAAAATCAACAAAGAAAAAACAATTTAAGATATGGGTTTTCGGACCATATTGCCGAAAACTGTAAAAATACAGAATAAAATGTATGAGAATTCTTACGATCTAAGTTATATTTTGCGATCAAGCAGACTACTTTGAAACTTAACGGCCAAAAAAAAAAAAAACATATAAGACTGTAAACACATATACAATTATGTACCGTTTCAGCGACTGTAAAAACGCATATAGACAGAGCAATCAGTGTGTTAAATGGTGTTCGAAGTCCAAGATCGTTTTTGATGTAATGTAATGACCGGTTAAACTTCAAACTGCAAATTTCTAGGTGAGCAAATGTTGTATAAGTACAGACAGGAAGATTCTATTTAGTATGACACACTAATAGCCAATGACTGCATTCTAAAAGTCGCTTATGACATTTCTGTTCTGTTTCAAAATGATTAAGATGACATCAATAATATCATCTTCACTTGAAGAGTTTCTGTGTACTAGATTCAGAGACTACTTAATGATCCTGCAATCATAAGCAGGATCATTAAGATCCTGCTTATGTACAGCGCGCTAACGTACATGTACGTGCAAGATGACTCACCATGAGCTATTGTTGCCGGATCTCGAGATGCTCGCACAATCGTTTTACAGCTCAGATCAAGCTCCAATAGATTTTCGCATTGTGTTTCTAGAAGTTGACTTCATATTGATATGCACTCAACAAAAGTTCTAACGCAACAAAAAAAAACTGTTGTATTTTCTTTATTTATAAAAAATGAGCTGCGCCATGGTAAACACGAAGTTCTTTCGTATGTTTTTTCCCAATATTTTGTTATGAACGATGTATGTATAACTCAAATAACCATAGCTTGCATTTCAATCTGAAATTCTTATAAATCTTACAAATAAAGAAAATAAAGCAATGTCCATTTGGTGCGTTATAACATTTGTTGAGTGTAATAGTTTAACTGTTTTAATGCAAGCAATTAACAGTTCAATGTGTGCTATATGTAATAGTTATAGATCATATTAAGTACAATCTTATTGGTGAAGTAGGGGAGGAGTGAGCGCAGCGAGCGATAGTCTTCTTGACCATTAAGAATTTACTTAATATGTTAGATAACTAACTTAAAATGTAACCTACATTTTGATTAACCTACATTAAGATTTTACTTATTATTTCTTGACCAATAATAATTTACTGAATATGTTCTAACTTTAGAACATAACCTACATTTTGATTGATTCGCGTCAATTGCGCGACAGTGTGCACATATAAGTTATCGGAAAAATATTTTGAATTTACGCGGCGCATAAAAATGACGGAAATAATAATATCGGTGCTTTGGAATTGGACGACAGTTCGTTAAGTCAACCATTGAACATTCCGACGCAACAATTTGATACTAGTAAAGGTATGAATTCGCGTGTTTTCGATGCCTGTTTCAAGCCTGTCTTTGACCAGGAGAGTAAACAAGACCAGGAGGTGCAATCCACCACGACGTTGGCAGCGGATAAACTGTGTTTGACAGTACAAGGCACTAGTACGAAAATCGTCCTTGTAAAAAACTGCAAAAGTTAGAGATTATCATATAACTTTAAAAAGCAGAGCAATTGTAGATAAAATGTTTTGTTTCCCGTGTAAAATCATGCAAATAGAACAGCTGCCACTGAATTAGTTTTGTTTGCAGTTAAATATAAAGTAAATAAAACAATGTGTATATCTTCCTTATTGTTTTGGCGTTTGCGTATTAACAACGGCTCTAAGATACATGTAGATTTATTTTTATCGCGTGCAGCCTCCCAAATCTGGGGTATTATACTATTGCGTATTGAGACACTGCTGTGGTAACAGTGTACGTGGACACCCTTAGGTGAGAATTTGTTGATTTCGTTCTTCTCGGATCCGCCGTACCGATTTTTTCCAAACGGCAAAAAAATAATAATTGTAGAATGTAACCGATATCGTAATGCTGTTATGCATATAATATGGCCACTGTCCAGAAATATCTTACATACTGTATTTAAGTGTGAGCATATTTTAGCTGAAGTTTTTATATGATAAACGCTGCCTTTTAATGTTATTATTATTGGTATAAACGTCATGGTTATCATGGAGTTATTAAGTTAATGTTGTGTAGTATGATTATTGTAAGTAATAATTCATAAAGATTATAATATCGCAACAAGGAATGTCTGGCCTCTCCATAGGCGTATTTCACTCTGTGTATTGGTCCACAATAAAATCTCTTATATCATTATCTGCAATCTTTTCTCTCAGCTGACTGAGCAATGGCTGTGTGCACTCTCAGCTGATAAGGTCGCCACACTGTGACTACAGCAGAGTGCCAATACACAGGTGTGCAATACGCCAGATTTGGGTGGGGGGGGGGGGGGGGGAAGGCTTAATCTAGGCCTTTAATGAGTGCAATCAATTTCATTGGCTCAAAATGAAGGTTAATCTAATCTGCACTAACGTCACATCTGTATAGTGATGGTAAATGTATGCTGCATATGTTTTGTTTGGTTGCCTTAGATTATAAAAAGAATCTTGACCATGCAACTGTAAACATATACATGTACAGCTTATGAGAAGGCGAGATTCCAAAAAGGCAAACAAAAGCTGGGATTTAGAATCCGTTAAGAACATGCTCTTTATTATTAAATGTTTCACTTAAATAGTTTTATCCAGTCATTACATTGGCTCACCGTGTCGTTTATATTCCATTTTTTTTTACATTTTGAACACGTATGCAAACTTTGGGGTCGCAGGTTCGAGCCCCCGCTACACCCTAACCTACAAACTAGTCTGTCGCATAAGACGTTACACTGATGAGCAGTGTACTGGGTGCTTCACACAGGGCACTATAAGACCCAGGGTCTCCTGTATCTTGCACTAGCCCCCGTAACCGTTCTAACAAGCCTTCTGAGGGCGATGGCTGCTACAAATGTACTACACACAGAAACGTAGTGTACGCGTTTGAACGACAATACCTCTACTAAATCCATGCTGTAGCGCACGCGGCAGTCTGTGAGCTGCACTGGGCTCGGATGCATTGATGAAAAAAGTAAGTAATGGATGAACATTGCTTGAAATATGCCCTGTACAAATAATGGGCTACCTACTGATTATTTTGCTAATATTTGTCTCGGGGATTTAGCGAATTACATACGTTATAATTAATTTAGCCATATTGAACACTAAATTCGTTGCATGTCTTATTAATAAGACTAAGTATACATTATGTTGCATTGTGTAAACCAAACGGCTTTTTTAATAATAAGTGAATTTTTTTATTTTTACATTTGATTAAATATTTGCAAATTTTTATATACATGACTTAGTATTGTGATGTTTGTGCCAAGTCTAATAAATCAGGCGTGCAACAAATTTAGTGCTACTTTTTATATGTGGCTTACAAGTATAGCTAGTTTGTACATAACTAGAGGAATCCACCGACTTTGTCAATTAATTACTAATTATCGCTTTCATTATTCTGATCACAGGCAACATGCAGATAATTAAGTGCCTTATTTCATCACGGAGGAGTTAATTTACCTGCAAGCAACGCCAAATTTGTTACTTGTGCTACATATAACGATTGCGGTAGATATATTTGGTAAGAAACTCTAATGTTGGTATTATAGTGGGTTACAGCCCGACGCTATATAATAGGGTGTAGTATTTAGCAAACAGGAAATGGTACTGTGCAAGTGACAAAAATGTCGACCTCATCGTTTCAAAACAAAATAAACGATCTTGAAAGACGTTTATTCAATGAGAATAAATCAAGGGAAAGAGATCGAGCGAGACCTAGCATAGATCAGGGTCCGCGTAGACCAAAACCATGTAATATCAACGTGTCTTTGTTTTTAAATAAAACCCATTGAAATAACAAAAATGTAAACAACAAATCGGAGAAAAAATAGAAAAGCGGAACAATTTGTAATGTTATTATTGTTTTTATTGAAACTGGTATCAGTGAAACTTGTTCAAGCCCTACAATTTTGGTAACTGTTTATTGAATATATTGTGAAAATATGTAACCTAGAAAGACATTAAATAAAGTGCCAGGTACTGATTAGCTGTACTTGTAAGCCCTATGCAAACATTGAGCTCCTTTTTATATGGGCAATGTTTGCTGAAGGGCTGTACCGAGGAACAACCATTTCTGTGGTGGAAAGTTTTTCTTCTTTGTCTATATTGTTCCGACAAGATTTTGATTGCTAATTTTACGTCCCGAAATTAGATAGTTATTGTGAATGGATTGCAATAAAAGTTACATACCTGGACAGATACACCATTCCTAATTAATGTTCCATAAATATTAGTATGAAAACACTTTCATTTTGTATGCCTGGGCCATGTAAACCTACACACTATTGCATTTAAAAATAATCTCGCTGTCCTCCACAGTGTAAACTTTAATCGATATTCTGCTACGCTGTAGAAGTGTTTCGTCATTCTATTGGTCAGTGTCAGGATAGCCTCACTCTGATTAGTTTAAGTGCTAAACAAGGCTGCAATTTTGGGAATTTCTACATGTGTTAGATGTATACACAAGTTTAAATTGGAATTAAATGCATGTATAAGGTAAATTTCGGCTCATGTTAATCAGTTTAGGTGTTGTTTAAGTTAAAAACGTTGATAGATAACTCTGTTATTGCCAATTATGGTTATTTTTGAAAATTTAAAGTTTTAGGTTTCCACCAAATATATGGTCTTTCGGCGATGAGACGTTCCAGCAACTTTAGCCCTATATAAAAAGTAACACTAAATTCGCGGCACATCTCCCCCCCTGGACAAAAGCCCGCTCAATGCTTTTGACAACCCGGACATAAGCCCGCTCGTAATTTTAATGACCCGGACAAAAGCCAGCTCGTTAAAAACATTTCAATCTTTAATTATATTTATCGCCCACAGTGAGTTGGTAATTCATTATAAATGATAATTAACGCCTTATTACAGCGCATTCTGTGGTTCATACAGGTTATTATTTTTAATATTTTTTTGATTTTGCCCCTAAAAAAACAAACTGTTACTTTTCTGTGTATATATTTTGCTACAAATTTGCTGAAGTACCCTCAACAAAATGGAAATTCTCACAAGCAAAAAAGGCTCGAAAAACTGCATGAGAGGTTCATGTACACGTTTCTGGTGGACACATCACGTAACTACTACATCTTATACATAATTAATTACAACATAAAAAACATGTTTTAATCAGGGCAAGGCGACTAAGTGTGGGCGATCATTAATGAAATTCACCTATTATTAATGAGCGGGCTTTTGTTCGGGTGTCAAAAACATTGAGCAGGCTTTTGTCCAGTGGGGGGGCTTTTGTCCAGATACCTAACTTGCTAAGCATTTGTTAAATAATTAGCATTGCTTATAAGGATGTAAATATCTAGAAAAATATTGAGATACAATTTTATATGGGCAATATTGGCCTTACACCCCACTTGCTCAAATTATATTTATATGCGAAAAAAAGTTTCCTATAACAATATAACACATATTGTACTTTTGTAGCGACCCAGATTCTGTTACTACCGGGTACTTTTTCTTTTTCTCGCTGAAGTAACATGGTTACCATTCATTTTTTACAGTCAGTCTCTGGTGACAGGGGTCCAGGGTTTCCCGCAGACCTGTTTCGCTTGTTGGGCCCGATATGCCTTCAAAGCAGTTAGTCATTTGCCTACATGCTTAAAAAACGCTGACATGCTTTAATGTTTTAAAGCGACAACCCTTAATCCCTTTATCTATTACACCTATCTTTACTCACAGGGCCATAAAAGAACGTCGTATTGATCGATAAGGTCTAACTTCCAACAGCTTTATTGACAAGTGACTGAACTGTGGAGTCCAGACCACAACGATCTCATTAGCCAATCAAATACGTCTATTTTTAGGGCGGAGTTTATACCTTACTAACAACTAAAGACGTGTTTGACATCAAATACTAGCGTTGACGGGAAAAGTGAGCAGGCATTTTAAAACATTTGATTATTATATTGAACATTTTATTTTATCCCGATAATTCCCTTATCCAGTTCACAAAATGACAATCAAAATTATGGAAACGAATAATGTAATATAGCACCTCATTTTAAAACACAATTTAACGCCGTCAGACGTAATTTTTTTCTCTTAAACACTGCGATTAAGCACGTGACCAGTAAATGCACATTTTTCATGAGGCATCCATGACCTTGTGCATGGCAATTTTTGTACTCTTCTGTAGCAAAACACGCTTTCTACATGGAGATACAGGTCCGTTTTTTATGTCAATTAGGAACCGCATATTAAAGTATTTAAAAACAACGGTGATTGTTTCGGCTTTTAATGTCCTCGTGTAGTATAACTGATATTAATTATTGATTTATTTTGCATCAGAAAACAATTAAGGAAATAAAAAACAGTTATTGAAAAAAAAAACGAGCTATCACGACAGAATTTCAAGGCGGAAACGAGCTAGGCTTTTCAACGAATCTGAATACCATGCATGATTGAAATTTAATTCCTTAAAAAATTCTATCTAGTATTTTGATGTACAGTGCCTTCAGAGGAGTAAGGTCAACACATTTTTATTCAATTAAGAAAACCGCGGTAGTTGCGAGTTTAGTAGGAGAAATATTTTTAATAGTTTCAGTTTTATAAAAGTCAGAATCCTCAAATTAAAGATAATTCAAAGAGAGGTTCTGGTCGAACAATAGGCTTGGTAGTTTAAGCGATAAAGGGCGGCAGTTCAAGCGATACTGCCGATTTGATCGCCACCGGGATTTCGAACGTCGTAGCCGATTTCGGAAAGGTGGGGTCGCGCGATGAGGCCGATTTTGGGGACCTGGATTCGAGCGGTTCAGCCAATTTCGGGGAGGTGGGGTCGATCGTTGAAGCCTATTTTGGGGAGCTTGGGTCGGGCTATGCGGCAGATTTCGAAGAGGTAGCGGTCAAACGCAGCAGCCGATTTCGGGGGGGCTAAGGGGTCGGATTGGAACGATCTCGGAGGGGGGCAGGGGTTCGAGCTGATGTTTGTCGCGGTTGGTGGTGTCCTGGATGCCGACATGCCTTCAAGAAATCCTGCGGGTAACCCTGGGGTCGTTTCACTTCTTGTATATTTTTTGCTACATCTACCATTTCTCTGCTAGTCAATTTTCTCCTCGTCAATATTGATATGTGAAATTGGAATTTTACACTTGTGACAAATTGTGAATTGAAGCAATTCATGGTTTGAAATGAAAAATAATTTGAATGCTTTATATTAAAGAATTGACTTTTGAAATACAATGAAATGTATAAATTTTAACAATATATTTTAATATTTTCAAGTAATTTTATAATTTAAAATGGTCACTATGACTTTGAAAAAAAATCAATATCAAATTAATTTGTTACATTTATTTACAAAGGTCAGGCCTTTTTCTGACCTTTTTGGGAAAAATTACCTTGGTTAAATTGGGAAATTCACGACGTAGAATTTTCAAAATTGGGAAAATTTCTTATCCCTAAATCATAAGTATATTGATGAAATTTACAGTTTTAAACCAATAAATAAGAATTTAACAGCACTAATAATTTTAATTTAACTCAAAATTGTGATAAATACCTAACCATGCTATGCAACCATGAGTTTGTAATAATATGCATGTCTCATTTCCTTCAAGTTTGTGTATCTTTCTACAAATTCATCACCAAATATAACCAATTATACCAAAATAAAATTGTGGGATCTACTGTACTGTCTACATAATTTAGTTTTAATGATGTGTTAATAAACATCGTGTAGTACCTACACTACGTAGGTCGCGAAAATATGTAATAACTTAAATAGAAATCTTTACCTCCTTATATTTAAATCCTTTCTTTTACTGACACATCCACTTTTGTACATAACAAAATGTTTGCCCATAATTCATGTTAAATTTCATCATGATAGTGGACAAACAAATCGTTTTTGTCTGTGTTACCCATTTTATTACAAGGCTATTAGAGTGTTCTCCCCTTGTAAACAATGTCAACGATAAAATTAGAGGATATCCAAATGTAAAGTCAGTGTGAAAAAATCGGCTGTAAAGTATTGAAAAATCATATTTTCACTTTCATTTTCGCAAAAAAATACAGATTTTTTACAGTTGGGAAATTTTGGGTCAGAATTGGGAAAAATTATGCATATTTGGCATTGGGAATGGGTCCGACTATCGGACCTGTGAGAGCAGTAGAAAAAGGCCTGAAAGTGATAATTAAAATATGGTAGTTAAAGACACACTGTTAGCTCACAATTCACTGATTTAATTATGGACATAATCAACATACAATATAGAAACAAGTTTTACATCAATCTCTATTGTTTTCATGTATACAAATTCAAAGGTCTGATGTTTTCACATTGGTCATGGTTCGACCTAAGACAGAGACAAAACTAAGTAGCAGCAAATTAATGACCTGAATTTGAAATCATACTGTCACCCCTCATTACAGTGACACAATATGTTCCCACTAAAATGTTCTTTTAGGGTCTTTCCTCACTACTTTGGGAATGGTTCTGGTACAGGTCAAATTTAGAAAATAAGCGTCTTTCAACAAAATTGAGAATTTTATCACTTATCAAAAACTGCCAAAAAGGATGTAAAAACAATGAGTTACAATAAATAAACTCTAAAACAATGTTGGTCCTTGTATCTTATTTCTGTTGTTACAAACTCTGACAATGGAAAATGGATTGTTGTCTTAGAAATTCTGGTATTTCAAACTATTTTCCTTTTCTGGTGCCATACATATCTTAGTATTTTGAAAGGGATTTATTTACAATACAAATTTGAACAAATAACAAGTCATGTATTTTGTCGTTTTCAGTTGATCTTGGTGGAGGTTCAAGGTCAAGCTCAGCGCCATCTCCTGGAAGACGGAGACCCGGTGCACTTGACTGTGTGCCAGCACACAGGCAGCCAGATAGGTAGGGATGCAAGCTAGATTTAATGGAAATTAATAAACATGCAAGAAAAAAAAACTAAATTCAGAAAAATCATGCTAACATAACAAGAAACACAGGCTTGAATTACACTAAACGTGTAATTAGTGACAAAAATATTATTCAGCTAGGTCAGTCATCTGTGATGCAATAGGTATGGTGTTAGCCATTTACAGTCAAAACCTGTTATTTCGAAGTCGTCGGGACCGCAGAAAATACTTCGAAATAACGATTATTCGAATTAAACATTTCTAGATTTTTTTGAAAAAAAAAAGTTTTTGTAAAAATCGCAATAGTTATATATGCGGTTACACTACACACTATGCGGTTACACTACACACTTTGATTGAACTTATAAAAAAAAGAATAAATACGATAACTTGGTGTACGTGAGTTTATTTGATAAAATTCCTCAGCGATCGTTTTCTCTGACTTTACACCACTTCCATGATTGCATCATACTTTTCTTGGTAGGTTTTCGATGTATGGCGTCGTTTAATGCCCTTAACTGCTGCCAATCCGGATATCCTCCCGGGTTGGTTACCGGGCCCTTCTCCAGATTGCTTGGCAATGGGATTGATGTTTTCTGTATTTATTACTGGTTCTGACATGAATATTAGCGCAAGTAAATACGAACTGATTATCTGACAAATGCAAGTCTAACTTAAATACAGAAACCTAATAATTGCTCAAACGTTTTGACATCCGTGATTGCAATTCAGTCTTGTTAAACCAATAGCTTGCCACGCTTAAATTATACAAACACAACAGATTGGTTTAATCGATTATTAACTCTGGAAAGGTGTGAAAATCAGGCAGAGAGCTAATGCTGTCACAGCTGATACGGTTAAGGTAAAGGTGTGAAAATTATCTCCATCTCTATTATTAACACTTCGAATTAACAATTGATAAATGCATTGAAAAACAGGTGTTGGGACCGGATTAATGGGTTCGAAATAGCGAAAATTCGTAATAACGGAGTTCGAATTAAACATCAAAATTCTAATTAAAATAAGAAGGAAAAAATTGGGACCGAACAAAAACTATAACGAGGAATTCGGATTAACAGTGTTCGAAATAACAGTGATCTACTCTAAATTGGATTGGCACCTGTCTTGTATTTCCAGTGTTCGAGAAAGTCACAAATTTATCACTGGCCATAGTTCTCGTAATGTCCTAATTAATACTTGCCCAAACTCCACATTACTGGTCACTCAAAGACAATTAGCTTGCAAGCCAGATTTTTTCACCAGCCATGAGTGCCAGTGATCTGGTAAATTTTCCTGGACAGTGGACCTAATACAGTTTCACTGACTTTGAGGTCAGACAGACTGTATTTGAACACGTGTACCTGCTCTTTTCCTTTGTTAGTTTATCTATTGATTTTACATTGAAGTGCTTACGGTTTGATTTTTGCTAGTTCTGAAGTAGGAAGAAGAATCTTGAAAAATTTAATACTAAAAGTTATCTTCAAAGTTTAAACTTTTGCCAGTCATGTGTAGTTTTCCTTTATACGCTGAGATACTACTAGTAGTACTGATAATGTTCAACAGTAAGGGGTACATGTATGTGTTTTTAAACAAAATTCTTGCTTGGATTCATTTGCAGTGCTGAGATTGAACAGAAATACACAGAGATTATGAAACAGACTGGGATTTTAGCTCTAAATGGAAAGGTATGTTTATCAGGGGTTTCGCTGTCGATCGCCACTGTCGCCAAATGCGACAAGATTGCGAAAGTGGCGACAGATTTTTCAAAGTGGCGAATTTTATTGCTGACAACATAATTTTAGACAGTGCTAAATCTGGTATGTGAAATCTCAGTTGCAACCAAACTGGGGCACATTAAGTTACCACAGAGCCTCCACACATGGCCTTAGTGCATTGTTTGCTATCAGATCATTAATTAGCCTGTTGTTGCAGACGAGCATGCCATGGTGTGAAAGCTTATCTCTGATGTCACAGCATCAGTTTTCCGCTTGGTTAGGCACAGTCACACTCAGTTGAAATCCAAATCAGCACTATTGATTTTTAATCTTCTGACTAGTTATTATTGTGTAATGATTTTATCTGCCATTAGGGGAAATTTCAGTTGAAAATAACAACACAGGTAGCAAAACAGAGCTGCCTCGGACATGTGGTAAACATTCATACCAAAACGAGGCTGACCTAAATATAGCCTAAACAAAAAAAACAGTTATTAATTGTAATAATGCAGTTATTAATGCTCTGCTATTTAATAGTGACAGTTACTGTTAATTAGATTCTGAAGCATGTCAATATATGACTTACAAATAAAATTGGCTCTAACTTTTAAAAATGGCGAATTTTAGTGGCGACAACTCTTTTTGAGCCAGCGGAACCCCTGGTTTATGCATTGTTAATTTTGTGAGTTGTTTCCTCATCTGACAGGTAAATTTCAAATGTGAAGGAACACACTATTATATACTAGAGGATATTTGTTGGTTTGGGTAAAAATTTGATTGTAATTTACGAGTGATCATTGAAAGTACATATTTTCTATGATCATGAGGTGTGAATCAAAAATCGATATTCTACCGAAACCAACAAGTTTTTCTTTTGATTTTATGCTGAAAAGTGTTATTTTTGATATTTTCCGACTTCCCGGTGAAAAAGTTTTATTATCAAAGTGGTGATTATCACTGTTGAAAAACAGTGAATTACCTATTTTATTTTCACTGTTTTAAAAACAGTAAATTACCAATTTAAATTCACTGATATTTTCCTATAAACCACCAGAAAGCATAAAATAAAACAAGTTCACTGACAGTATTTAAATTAAGTGACCATGCAAAAATTATTGTGAATGTAGCTATAGCAAAATAACCATATTCAAACCAAAACTGTCAGTTAAAAAAAGCTCAATGCAAAAACCATAAACACTTGGGTTGCGATAATATGCCAGTATACTGGATTGTATTTACTAGTTCGCAAGTGTTAAATTTCAGCCGTTGTATACAATGTATCAGTGGGGTTTTTTCACCTTTGGGTGAAAGGTGGCGGGCCCTTCAGATGGGGAATTTTATGGCAAAAGGGGAATTTTTTTGTTTTAGAAAAGCATTATTACATTCTACTTTGTTATAAAAAAATAATCAACTATTTTGCTAGAAATGATAACTTAGAATATGCACTAAATTGGTTTGATGAAAGATTGCTGGGATTTTTTTTACGAAAATGCCTCTGTCTTAGTCAATTTTAGTCCAATTTTGGTCAGATGTTTTTTTTTAAATAAAGCTTACAGTCTGAGGGGAATTTTAAGGCAAATATAGGGGGAAAATATATACTTTTTTAGCAGGGGAATATGGCTGAATTTCGGCCCCAAATCGGCCCTTAAAAAACCACTGTGTATGTATGTTTTGTTTCTAGAAAGTCCCTACAGATATAACAGAGCTGGAGCCCATGGGAGAGCTGGGACATGGCACATGTGGCCAGGTGGTGCGAATGAGGCATACGACCACAGGGGTCATGATGGCAGTGAAGGTAATATTGCGTTCCTTTCTAGGGTCAGTGTTACTAAAAATAGAAAAACAGTTTCTGCTTATTAACTTGAGAACGCATTGAGATATTTCAATTAAACTTAATACATAGATACCTTATATCGAGACCTCGCTTGGGGTAGCATATGGGGTGGATAGCATAAATTTCACTGTTACTAAAAATAGAAAAACAGTTTCTGCTCAATAACTTGAGCATGCATTGAGATATTTTAATGAAACTTAATACATAGATACTTTATATTGAGACCTCGCTTGGAGTTGCATATTGGGTGGGTGGAGTCAAGGTCACTGTTACTAAAAATAAACAGTTTCCGCTCAATAGCTTGAGAAGACATTGAGATGTTTTAATGAAACTTCATATGTAGATACCTTAGGTATATCTAGACCTCGCTTGATATTGCATATGGGGTGGGTGGGGTCAAGGTCAAGGTCACCATTACTAAAAAAATTATTTTTATGCTGACTTAAATGCATTTCTTTAGAAAAATTCGGGTTTCAGGGAATTTCCATATTTTACGTTTAGGCCACAACAAATTGATCAGTTGTTCTACGGATTTTGTCCAAACAAAATTGGAGCGAGCGAGCGAAATAAAAATAAAAATATTTTTTTCCATTTTCGATATAATCAGAGGCGAGCGAAAACCTCACAATAAAAAAAATCCTATCTTGCCCATAGTGATTAAAAATTACTGCCAAACACCATCATAACTTGATACCTTGTCAATAATTTCCTCTTCATCTGCTCTGGTCCATAAATTGTTGTCAAAATCAATATATATGTAATAAACTAAGCAACTAATTTCTCCATTTCTAATTTGACCATATCCTGCAAATGGTTTGGTGCAACAAGTCTTCAATAGTGATTCTGCTATTAAATTAACACCCGGCAGTAAATACTAAATAGCCATATATTAACTATAAGAAAGTAGACCTTATACAAGGTAATTGTCATTATCAAAATATATATTTGATACACTAAGTCATTCACTACCAACATTTTAATAACATGAATATGAAATGTCATAAAATAAACACAAAACAATTTAGGAAAGACTAGTATAAGTTCTGTATCTTCAAATGACACGACAAAACAACTGGACGCCACCATTTTTAAAAACGTAAACCAGGGCTCACACTGGCTCTTATTTTTCTTGAGCCAATTTTTTAATCGACTCGCAACATCGTTGCGTGTTTCCATGTCAGGGAATGGTTATATCTTATTGTTTTAATTGTTATAAACTTATACTTCACTGTGCTGTATATTAATTGCAGTATGGCATTAACAAAAGCATTGGTATATTTAGATTTTTATATTAACATTTTGTTAATTGTTCATTGCAGTAAACTTGGATAATTATTTTTTTACTTAAACATACACTCTTAAAATATCTACAAGATGTTAACAAAATATATCCAAAAATAAATTGAAATTAATAACTAACATAATGAATTGGCTTCCCCGGTTTAGTGTACCTTAATATATAAAAGCTGAAAAAAATGTACACTAAACAGATACGTTCAATTTATAAAATGGACATGTCAAAAACAACTTATATGTGTGGATATTAGAAGTCAGAAATCAAGGACAAACCGCTGGTCAAAACTGTCCGAAATGTAAACATACCCGATTATCAGTCCATGTGACATATTCCGGACATCCAATTTCACACATCCTTTATCAACAAGATAATCCTTTAATTAACTGTTGTGTCTGCTGATATTACGAGAGCTTGCTAGCAATCATCTTTAATTAGGCAGTGAATGCTGACAAACAGCCCGTTGTGTTTTCACAACTTGGATAAAACCTTAATATATAAAAGCTGAAAAAAATGTACACTAAACAGATACGTTCAATTTATAAAATGGACATGTCAAAAACAACTTATATGTGTGGATATTAGAAGTCAGAAATCAAGGACAAACCGCTGGTCAAAACTGTCCGAAATGTAAACATACCCGATTATCAGTCCATGTGACATATTCCGTACATCCAATTTCACACATCCTTTATCCACAAGATAATCCTTTAATTAACTGTTGTGTCTGCTGATATTACGAGAGCTTGCTAGCAATCATCTTTAATTAGGCAGTGGTGAATGCTGACAAACAGCCCGTTGTGTTTTCACAACTTGGATAAAACCTTAATATATAAAAGCTGAAAAAAATGTACACTAAACAGATACGTTCAATTTATAAAATGGACATGTCAAAAACAACTTATATGTGTGGATATTAGAAGTCAGAAATCAAGGACAAACCGCTGGTCAAAACTGTCCGAAATGTAAACATACCCGATTATCAGTCCATGTGACATATTCCGTACATCCAATTTCACACATCCTTTATCCACAAGATAATTCTATAATTAACTGTTGTGTCTGCTGATATTACGAGAGCTTGCTAGCAATCATCTTTAATTAGGCAGTGGTGAATGCTGACAAACAGCCCGTTGTGTTTTCACAACTTGGATAAAACATGATAAGAAATACATAAGGCAGCTGTGCCAGACTGGCTATTGGAGAGTAAACGTTTGGGTCATAAATTATGTGCTCTGTACAAAAACCAGTCGCCGCAAAGTGCCTTATTCACGTCTGTATCAGTACCAATCGCTTGTTATGATTTGGGGACACCACGAAGTCGGCGTTTAACGTAAAATGAGACTCGTTGATGAAAACTTCATTTAAACAAATCGGGTGCGGGGCAAAATTATATATGCAGGCGCAATTTTTTTAATTTTTTTTTTCGATTTACGATTTTAAGGTGCGTGAAATCCGACGAACATCTGATCAATTTGTTGTGGCCTTATTTTGTCATCTTGATTATAGATTTAAGAATATATATGGAATAGTTTTGATTACTCAACTCACCACACAGAGAGAGGTTTTGGAGTTGAATGAGATGCACACATACCTAGACTTTATCTTATAAGTTTTTGAATTGTTTCTCTTTAGTCGTTGAATCTACCCCCAAAAAGCTTCTTTGACGGGCGTATCTTTGTGACAATGGCACTCTTGTTTAACTATGATTGTCTTAATGACCAAAGGACCTAAAATCGATGGACCTTCGGGCCAGTTGACTTATAAATTTTGCTGGACTGAACACAAATTTGGTGGACTCGGTCCACGGTCCACTGGTTAATCATGAAGGCTGCTTTTATACTTTTCAGCAAATGCGCCGGTCTGGAAACAAGGAGGAAAACAAGCGTATCATCATGGATCTGGATGTCGTATTGAAGTCTCATGACTGTCCATATATAGTGCAGTGCATAGGGACCTTCATTACTTCTGTATGTGATACACTGCATGGGCTTATGCCACTAATACTTGCCACTTTTATTATAAATAATTCAGAGCAACAGATAAAGTATTTGCAAAAATACCGCATTCTACAATACTGGTTGGCGAGTAGTATCCGTGATTTTTTAGGAGTTTTTCTTTATTTTCAATCGCGTAAGTAATACTTTTAAAGAAAAGCTTGTTGCAGTACGAAGTTGGGCTCCTTCTGTTTACAAGGATGTAAATATCTTATCATGACGTCATATTTTTTTTCCATATAAGGGGCTCCAAAGGGGTAATCAATAAGCATTACTTGAAGCAATAAAACTAGTAGTATCCGTGATTTTTCCTTTCAATTGAAAATGCGATGTTTGTGCTACAAACCTCAAGATTTTAATCACGCTATACTGTTCTACATTATATTACCTACATCATAATGATGTAATATTATTAAATTCTATGCCAGATTAACGGTGATAATGCGACTACAAACATAAGTGGATGCCGGAAACTGGGCTTTTGATTACCCCTTTGGTGCCCCTAAAACATTTGCTGATTGTAAACGGGACATAACCATGTTATTATCAAAGTAGACGCTCCCCCTGCATTGAAATTTTGTCAAAATCGTCCTGAAACTAGCCATATAAATTAGTAAATATTATGAAATAGCAATTCTTTGTTAATATTTTCTTTGAGTAAACATTTTGCAATTGCAATTCTTGATTTTGTAAAGAAAATCTATTTCACGAAGAATGCGTGTTGAATAAATGGATGGTGGTGTTTAAATACTAAAATTGCTGCTTTATGTGAATAACCTAGCGGTCACCCTTGGTAAACCGAAAATAGGGAAGTACAAGATAAAAATAGGGGTTCAATTATAGATTAATGCGCATGCGCAAAGACGTGCGCGTGAATGTCCCACGAGGAGTTAAGTTGTTTTGATTTTTTTTTTTACAAAAATGTAAATATCTTGAAAAATATGAAGTTTTGGAGACTTCAACTTATGCTGTGTATGGAACAGAGAGCTTTTACACCCTTTAATATTCAAATCACTGATACTGCTAGTTCACGGATACTACTCGCCAACCAGTACCATTTAAAGGCCTAGTTGAAGAAATGTCTAGCCGCTCCATGGGGTATTCCACTCATTGTATTGGTCCACCATAAAATCTATTATTATCTGCAATCTTTTCTCAGCTTACTTAGCAATGTCAAAGTGCATTATTTCCTCTGGAGCAGTGTATTGATATCACACGGTGACCACAGTAGGGTACAATACCCCAGATTGGGGGGGGGGGGAAAAAGGATTAAAATAGGTCTTGAAGCAATTTATAAAAAACATTTAGCCACATAGCCGGTAACTTTAAAACTGAAAGATAACATTATAAAATAAAAATGTTAATGTTATGGTTTTAATTGTCTCTTTCAGAGTGAAGTCTGGATATGTATGGAGTTGATGTCTACATGTCTTGACAAATTGTTGAAGAAAACACACCGTCCCATTCCAGAGAAAATTCTCGGCAAAATGGCTGTGGCTGTAAGTTCTCTTAGTTTGCTCCCCTGAGCATGAATTTCATGCTAAGTGAGCTATTGGTGAACTTTAAGTAAGAAAGTAAAATAAATATGAGCCATGTCGTGGGAAAACCGGGTTTAATGCATGTGCATAAAGTGTCATCCCGGACAGAACTTTCCGCCTACACTGGATTTATGGTTAGAAGAGTATTCCTTGAAACAGAAAATACCATTAAGGCGGAAAGTGTCGTCCTGGATTAGCCTGTGCGGACTTCACAGGCTAATCTGGGACAACACTTTACGCACACGCATTAAGTCCAGTTTTCCCAAGCCATGCCACATATAGAAGCTAACAAGTAGAAAAAGTAAATATGACAGTTACTCAACAAGAGACATGCAATGTATTTCATGCTAAGAGAGCTATTATTGGTAAACTCTAAGTAAGGAAGTACAGTAAATATAGAAGCTAAGTAAATATGACAGTTACTTAAGAAGAGACATGCAATGTATTTCATGCTAAGTGAGCTATTGGTAAACTCTAAGTAAGACAGTAAAGTAAATATAGAAGCTAAGTAAATATGACAGTTACTCAACAAGAGACATACAATGTATTTCATGCTAAGAGAGCTATTATTGGTAAACTCTAAGTAAGGAAGTACAGTAAATATAGAAGTTAAGTAAATATGACAGTTACTTAAGAAGAGACATGCAATGTATTTCATGCTAAGAGAGCTATTATTGGTAAACTCTAAGTAAGACAGTAAAGTAAATATAGAAGCTAAGTAAATATGACAGTTACTTAAGAAGAGACATGCAATGTATTTCATGCTAAGTGAGCTATTGGTAAACTCTAAGTAAGACAGTAAAGTAAATATAGAAGCTAAGTAAATATGACAGTTACTCAACAAGAGACATGCAATGTATTTCATGCTAAGAGAGCTATTATTGGTAAACTCTAAGTAAGACAGTAAAGTAAATATAGAAGCTAAGTAAATATGACAGTTACTCAACAAGAGACATGCAATGTATTTCATGCTAAGAGAGCTATTATTGGTAAACTCTAAGTAAGACAGTAAAGTAAATATAGAAGCTAAGTAAATATGACAGTTACTTAACAAGAGACATGCTATGTATTTCATGCTAAGAGAGCTATTATTGGTAAACTCTAAGTAAGACAGTAAAGTAAATATAGAAGCTAAGTAAATATGACAGTTACTTAAGAAGAGACATGCAATGTATTTCATGCTAAGAGAGCTATTATTGGTAAACTCTAAGTAAGACAGTACAGTAAATATAGAAGCTAAGTAAATACGACAGTTACTCAACAAGAGACATGCAATGTATTTCATGCTAAGAGAGCTATTATTGGTAAACTCTAAGTAAGACAGTAAAGTAAATATAGAAGCTAAGTAAATACAAAAGTTACTCAACAAGAGAAATGCAGTGTATTTAATGCTAAGTGAGATATTGGTAAACTCTAAGTAAGGAAGTAAATATAGAAGCTAAGTAAATACGACAGTTACTCAAGAAGATAAATGCTATGCATTTCATGCTTACTGAGCTATTGGTAAACTCTAAGTTAAAAACGTAAAGTAAATATAGAAGCTAAGTAAATACGACAGTTACAGTTTACCCAACAAGAGAAATGATGACCATTGTGGCTCCCATGGCTTATCACATATGTTCAAACTGGCTACTATACCTGTTTTGAAAGTAAGGTCTCCATCATTTTCAGTACTCAGGTGAGCACTTTAGGGCATTTTGGCACTCTTGTATTTACATTAAAGACATAACAAAGGTTACAATTGAAGTATTGTTCTTATTATCAGAATTGCAAAGTCCCAAATTCGGATGGTTGGTAGCTTTGCTTTAAAAAACGTAAAGTAAATATAGAGATGTCTGTTATTGCATTCTTAAGGTTAAGGGAGCAGTTAAAACCATGTTGGCCGTTTCACTTACTGTAGATGATAGGGTGGGGAAATTTGAACATTAATTTAAATGGATACCTGGTTAACGTGAAAAGTTGTAAACATTTGACCCAAATTAGGAATATTAGACCCTTTTTGAAATGTCCCAAGGTGTAAAATTTTGAAGTTGGTTGTCAGACCATTGTAAGAACATTCAACTTTAAACTGCCTACAATAAATGTCTGTTTTTTCAGATGGTCAAAGCCCTCAACTACCTCAAAGAGAAGCATGGAGTCATACACAGAGGTGTGTTGGATTTAATTGCTCATCATGTTTATTTTACATGTTGGTATGATTTTATATTAGAATTGTGTTTCAAATTTCTGAAACAAATGCAGTTCAACTGATCTCCTACTTTTTCAATGCCAAATTTTCTTAAATTTGGTGGATCTGTTTGAAAATGGTGAGTTTTATGCACCTATCAATATTTCCACCCGGGGTGGGTGGGGGGGTGGAGCGGTGTGCACACCTAGGGGAATTTGACAAATGTTTTTTTTGGGGGGGGGTAGGGGTCTAATTCCCCACTCTAGAGCCAAGCATATTTGTCTCCTCCTCAGTGGGAGATGCTATATATCTATCAAATGGCCCGGGGCATATATTACCGGGATATAAATTCCAACCAAAATCTATTTCCCCGGGACCCAGAATCATTCAGCATGTCAAATTCCTGCCTGTCGGGAATTGCTTGCAGTCTAAAGTCCCCTATATGCCCGCCGCTCCCCCCCCCCCCACTTGGGGAAAACATTGATAGGTGCATTAAGTCACAGTAGTGTAATGGATATGGTGTCCGCCTTGTGATCTGGAGAGCGTGAGTTAGATTCCTACTTGGGCAGCATTTAAAAGATCTCCCTTATAAGTACTGGTTCTACCAAGTAAACAGACTCATAAGTGTCTTACTGACTAATTCTGTCCATTTTGGTTATTCTGTTGAGTTTTATGTAAAAAACAACTTTTAGTCAAACAAAAATTTCTGTTAGTCATTTTTAGCCATTGGCTACTTTGGCAAACGGTAGATTGAGTCCTGCATAAAGAGACGTTTTTTGTACCGTCTTTCAGATGTGAAGCCTTCCAATATATTGCTGGATGAGACAGGCACGGTAAAGCTGTGCGACTTCGGTATCAGCGGCAGACTGGTGGATTCCAAGGCAAAAACTCGCAGCGCAGGGTGTGCGGCCTACATGGCGGTAAGAACAGTCATCAAAATCAGTAGTTGGGGCAAGCAAGCTCGAATATATGTTATTACTTGAGAATAAAGAAAATTCTAGTAGCCCGCTTATATATAATTGAGAATCTGTGCAAGCCTAGCTCAGAATGGTGCAGGGCTTGATGGCTTGGAGTCATCGAAAAGATTAGTCTGGGCATAACTGAATTTATATTTTTGTGAGCAAGAAAATTCTACATGCCTGCCTATATTTAACTAAGAATCTGGAAAGCCCAGCTGAGAATTTACCTGTGTAGAACTTGTGGGATTGAGCTGTAGGACTTGCGGGATTGAGCTGTAGGACTTGTAGGATTGAGCTGTAGGACTTGTGGGATTGAGCTGTTGGACTTGTGGGATTGAGCTGTAGGACTTGTGGGATTGAGCTGTAGAACTTGTGGGATTGAGCTGTAGGACTTGTAGGATTGAGCTGTAGGACTTGTAGGACTGAGCTGTAGGACTTGTAGGATTGAGCTGTAGGACTTGTGGGATTGAGCTGTAGAACTTGTGGGATTGAGCTGTAGAACTTGTAGGATTGAGCTGTAGGACTTGTGGGATTGAGCTGTAGGACTTGTAGGATTGAGCTGTAGGACTTGTGGGATTGAGCTGTAGTACTTGTAGGATTGAGCTGTAGGACTTGTAGAATTGAGCTGTAGTACTTGTAGGATTGAGCTGTAGGACTTGTAGGATTGAGCTGTAGGACTTGTAGGATTGAGCTGTAGGACTTGTGGGATTGAGCTGTAGGACTTGTAGGATTGAGCTGTAGTACTTGTGGGATTGAGCTGTAGGACTTGTGGGATTGAGCTGTAGGACTTGTGGGATTGAGCTGTAGTACTTGTGGGATTGAGCTGTAGTACTTGTAGGATTGAGCTGTAGGACTTGTAGGATTGAGCTGTAGGACTTGTAGGATTGAGCTAATTTTGATAACTGTAAGAAAAGGCCCATATTCATAACATTCCATAGTAAAAACTTAATTTTTAAAATCAGAAAATGTTTTTAGTTTGCATTACTAGTAAATCTGAAACATGATTTGAATGTTAATTCTGTCCAAAATAGTTCCTGAGAGTGTCAGTATATTATTAAAATTTTAAGTTTGCAAACAATGCAGGATACTTCACATTGTTGGAATTGATTCAGGATTTTGCCTGTTTGCCTGTTTTGTTGTTCGTCGAACAATTTTATACTAGGCCAAACGTTGACTAAATGACCTGTTATACATTGCTCACACATTGATCTTCGCGTTTCAGCCAGAAAGAATAGACCCTCCCGACCCAACACGACCAGATTACGATATCAGAGCCGATGTGTGGAGTCTTGGAATCTCATTGGTAAGGTGGCATGTAGCCTGGTAATGTGGCGTGTAGCCTATGTAATTGGTTATGTGCAGACTTCCCGAAAGCCATCAGTCCGACGGACATGTCAGACATTTTGAGGTGGACTGGCATACAATTTCCTCAAATCAAGGTTTCAAACACATTCCTTAAGAATTTAACATTCTTTTGGTTTGGCAAATATAATTCGGTCCAGCAAGTTATGAGATGTTGTGAGGCCAAATGTCTGACATATTTTTAGCTCACCTGAGCACGAAGTGCTTGGTGAGATATTGGTATAGGGGACCTCTCCGGCGTCGTCCGTCGTCCATATGCCTTCACAATTTGGACCATTATCGCGATAAAGACTACATTTTTTATTCAATCTTGACCTAACTTGCACAGTTTGTGTATGACCATAAAATCTCATGGGATTGTTATTGGGTCAGATCACACCAGTAACACCAGAGTTATTGCCCTTTTGTCATGCAAAAAAAGTGCAAAAATACCGTTTTCCAACGTATAGACTTTATTTTCCATCCAATCTTAACCAAACCTTCACAGTTTGTGTATGACCATCAGATCTCAGCAGACGCCAATAATGGGCCAGATCGTGTTTCAGACACCAGAGTTATTGCCCTTTGTTTATTAAAATAATATACAAAAATGGACATTATTCATGATAGAGACTTCATTTTTCATCCAATCTTCACCAGAAACACCAGAGTTATTGCCCTTTGTTTATTAAAAAAATATGCAGAAATGGACATTATTCAGGATAGAGACCTGATTTTTCATCCAAGAAATTTGAGAATATGGAGAAAAATGTTTTGAGAACCATTAGCAAAAAAAAACGCACATCCACTACACAACTCTTACTTTAGTTAGCCCATTGCACTAAATGATGATTTTAAATCAAAATTGATCCTATCCCCCTGTACGTATTGTTCAGATTACTTAATTTTTAAACCTGTCACAACAGTATGGTCTTCATCTGTACCAGTTCTCAGGTGAGCGCTTTGGGTCATCATGGCCCTCTTGTTTGGGCTTTCAGGAAGTTTGATGTGGTGTCTAGCCTATTGACTGTTTGAATAGTGAATTTGATGTGGCATGTAACCTAATAGACGTAACTGTGGCATGGAGCCAATAGACTATTTGAATAGATAACTTGGAGTGGCATGTAAATTAATAGACGAAAATGTGGCATGGAGCCTATGGACTATGTGAATAGCAGACTTGCAGTGCTGTTTCTGTTTTAACAGCCATTCAGGGAATGGAGGCATGGCCCATTTGTAGGAAAACATATGTGTCATAGGTGGAGATTAACACAATTTAGCATTAAATAAAACATTTTAATCAAGATTTATTTCATATCAGTTTTATCGCTTTTTATACAAAGAATCTACGAAGCTGTTTCCCTCAGTTTTAACTAATAAAAATACTGACAATTTTCAGTGGGTTTTCTTATACTGCAGAGCTGGGGGAATGGGGCTTAAATATTTATATGTATATGTAACTAACAATGTTTGAACTCATGGGTGTATACTGATTGTTCAAAATAAAGTCTTCTTCATAAATAGCAGAAAATCCTATTGCAGACAAATATTTATGAATATTTGATTATGGAGACTTTAATTCTGTCGATGTCATATTTGGGTTTCTTTTCGTTTGTTTAGTACTAATAGGCCTTTGATTAATAGTTGTATGATTTTGTCACCCGTCACTTTGCAATTGACTAAATTAGCCAAAGTAAGTCTGAAATTTGAAAATTTGGCTAGAACTATTTCTTCATACAATTTAGTACATACCACTAACGAGTAGGAGTTTAGCATATTAACTTGAATACGAACATTTTAGAGTTGCAGTTGTGTAATGGATATAGTGTCTACCCTTCGATACCACCGGAAGTGGTAAGCTTACACCTATCTTTGGGAGCATTTCAGCTATGTTTCTAAACAATACTAGGATTATACCCAGACAATGGATTCGAAAGTTATCTGCATAAGCCTCCAGCTTTCAACACGAGCAGTTTAAAAGAAATAGGTTTAGGCCACAACAAATTGATCTACAGATTTTTTCCCCCCCCAAAATTGGGCAAAATAAAAATATTTTTTTTTTTTTCATTTTCGATTAAATGGGAAGCGAGCGAAAAGTGCAATTGATTGAAAATTTCTGCCAAACGCCATCATAACTTGATATTGTGTCAATAACTTCCTCTTCATCTGCTCTGTTCCATAAATTGTTTTGTCAGAATAAATATATATGTAATAAACTAAGCAACTAATTTCTCCATTTCTTCTTTGACCATGTCCTGCAAAGGGTTTTATGCAACAAGTCTTCAATAGTGATTCTGCTATTAAATTAACACCCAGCAGTAAATACTAAACAGCCATGTCTTTACAAAGAAAGTAGACCTTATACAAGGTAATTGTCATTATCAAAATATATATTTGATACACCAAGTCATTCACTACCAACAGTTTAATAACATGAATATGAAATGTCATACAATAAACACAAAACAATTTAGGAATGACTAGTATAAGTTCTGTATCTTTTAATTACACGACAAAACAACTGGACGCCACCATTTTTTTAAACCGCAAACCAGGGCTCACACTTGCTCTTATTTTTCTTGAGCCAATTTTTTAATCGACTTGCAACATCGTTGCGTGTTATATTAACATTGTTGTGAATTGTTCATTGCAGTAAACTTGGATAATTCTTTTATATTTCAACATACACTCTTAAAATTTATACAAGATGTTACCAAAAAATTTTCCATAAATAAATTGAAATTAATAACTAACACAATGAATTGGTTTGCCCTGTTAAATGTACCTTAATATATAAAAGCTGAACAAAATATACACCAAACAGATACGTTGAATTTATACAATTGTCATGTAAAAAACAACTTAATTGTGTGGATATTAGCAGTAAGAAATCAAGGACAAACCGCTGGTCAAAACTGTCCGAAATGTAAACATACCCGATAATCAGTCCATTTGACATATTCCATACATCCAATTTCACACATCCTTTATCAACAAGATAATCCTTTAATTAACTGTTGTGTCTGCTGATAATACGAGAGCTTGCTAGCAATCAGGCAATGAATGCTGACAAACAGCTCGTTGTGTTTTCACAAGTTTGATAAACATGATAAGAAATTGCCGAGTCAAAATACAAATGGCAGCTGTGCCAGACTGGCTATTGGAGAGTAACGGTTTCAAACTTTGGGGTAATAAATTATGTGCTCTGTACATAAACCAGTCTCCGCAAAGTGCCTTATTCACATCTATATCAGTACCAATTGCTTGTTATAATTTGGGGACACCACGAAGTCGGCGTTTAACGAAAAATGAGACTCGTCAATGAAAACTTCATTTTAAAAAATCGGGTGCGGGGCAAAATTGCAAGTGTGGGCGCAGAAAAAAAGAAATTTTTATTTTTCGATTTACGATTTTAAGGTGCGGCAAATCCGACAAACATCTGATAAATTTGTTGTAGCCTTATATAAAACTTGGAAGAGTTTTATATTAAACTTAGGAGATTTTTAGCATGAACGAGTCTTGATTTCTGTTAAAATTTATCAGTATTTCTGTTAAATTATATCAGTGTTTTGAAAAGAAGTTTTTATTGTATCATCCATAGTTGATACAACAGAACATTATGCTGAAAGACAAAAAAGGTATTTAAAAATGACTTTGTTTGGTTTTAGTCCTGTTATGTTATTAAAATATGTTCTAAATAAAATGTTTTTAAACTTATAGATTTATGTAACAAGCTAATTTTAATTAGTACTATACTTAATTATAAAATGAAAGTAAAACAATTATTAATAGATATTGAGAATGGCACCATGTGGAGAATATGTCAAAATGAAGTATGTCACCCGAGACATAATTGTGATATGATAATGTTGATGTTTTTGGTGAATAATTATCATCGTATATCAAAACTGAACACAAACTTTTAATAAGGATGTAAAAAGAATGCATATATGATTTTTTTTAAACCACACATTTTTGTTATTTTACATCTGTATCGCGTAAAGGACTTAAATTTATTTTCCCTTACTGCACATAATGGACCTTTAAAATCGTTATCCCTTGCTTCCCATAAAGGACCTTTAAAATTGTTTTCCCTCACTGCACATAAAGGACCTTTAAAATTGTTTTCCCTCGCTGCAGATTAAGGTCCTTTAAAATCGTTGTCCCTTGCTGCCCATAAAGGACCTTAAAAATCGTTTTCCCTTGATGCTTATGAAGGACCTTTGAAATTGTTTTCCCTTGCTGCACATAAAGTACCTTTGAAATTGTTTCCCTTGATGCACATGAAGGACCTTTAAAACAGTCCTCCCTCGCTGCCCATAAAGGACCGTTAAAATTGTTTTCTCTTGATGCCCATAAAGGACCTTTAAAATTGTTTTCCCTCGCTGCCCATAAAGGACCTTTAAAACTGTTTTCCCTCGCTGCACATAAAGGACCTTTAAAACTGTTTTCCCTCGCTGCCCATAAAGGACCGTTAAAATTGTTTTCCCTTGATGCCCATAAAGGACCTTTAAAATTGTTTTCCCTTGATATCCATAAAGGACCTTTAAAATTGTTTTCCCTCGCTGCCCATAAAGGACCTTTAAAATAGTTTTCCCTCGCTGCCCATAAAGGATCTTTAAAATTGTTTTCCCTCGCTGCCCATAAAGGACCTTTAAAATAGTTTTCCCTCGCTGCCCATAAAGGACCGTTAAAATTGTTTTCCTTTGATGGCCATAAAGGACCTTTAAAATTGTTTTCCCTCGCTGCCCATAAAGGATCTTTAAAACTGTTTTCCCTCGCTGCACATAAAGGACCTTTAAAACTGTTTTCCCTCGCTGCCCATAAAGGACCGTTAAAATTGTTTTCCCTTGATGCCCATAAAGGACCTTTAAAATTGTTTTCCCTTGATATCCATAAAGGACCTTTAAAATTGTTTTCCCTCGCTGCCCATAAAGGACCTTTAAAATAGTTTTCCCTCGCTGCCCATAAAGGATCTTTAAAATTGTTTTCCCTCGCTGCCCATAAAGGACCTTTAAAATTGTTTTCCCTCGCTGCCCATAAAGGACCTTTAAAATTGTTTTCCTTTGATGGCCATAAAGGACCTTTAAAATTGTTTTCCCTCGCTGCACATAAAGGATCTTTAAAATTGTTTTCCCTCGCTGCACATAATAAACGACCTTAACAATTTTTTCCGTCACTGCACGTAAAGGACCTTTAAAATTGTTTTCCGTCACTGCACATAAATGACCTTTAAAATGTTTTCTCTCACTGTAAATAAAGGACCTTTAAAATGTTTTCGCTCGCTGCATTCAGGTGGAGTTGGCAACGGGAGAGTTCCCATACAAGAACTGCAAGACAGACTTCGAAGTGCTGACGAAGGTTTTGCAGGATGACCCTCCACTTCTGCCCACAGATCAAAACTTTTCCAAGGAATTTTGCTCATTTGTCAAAGATTGGTAGGTCATGTATGCTGTTTGTTGAACTTTTTACAGGTTGCGTTCTAATGGATTTTATGTCAAATGCATCATTATTATTGAATTGTGGCGCCCCATGTCTGTTCTATCATTCAGTGCACATACATTATATGTTTTTTCTTGAATAAAACAAGTTGCTTTATAAATCATATGTTTTATGCATCATTGTTAATAAAATAACCTGTCACATGGCTGTTATACAATGAAATGCTCAAAATTAATAAAAAGCTCGTGAATTTTTCAGACAAGATATGCAAAATTACTTTGTATAACATAGCAACTGTCAGTTTGCTAATGTTTAAAATAGCAAAAATAAATTTTAAAATACCATTAAATTAATTAAATAAATATCATCATGTACACACAAATACACATTTTCTTAGTTGTTTATTTACTCGTAGGTGGTTGTTCATTGTTGAGTTTAATTGTATTTTCAGCCTAACTAAAGATTATCGAAAAAGACCAAAATACAGGAAGTTGTTAGTAAGTACACTTCGATTTATAGTCTTGTTGTAATCATTACAGTTTGAATGCTATTATGACAACATTGTTTAAACAAGAAATCTATAAGATACAGTCCACTCCCTATGCCTCGAACACGCTTGTCTTAAATTTCTCGTTGGCTCCAGGTTTCTTTGAGGGACCGATATTTTATTGCTATATATTCATATAAATTTCTGTCGTTTGGCTCGAATTGGAGAGGGTCGAATTTTCGGATGGCTCGAAGTGTTTGTCACAGTCCCAGATACAGTTTTCACACATTTAATTGTTTGTTTGGCTCGAACTCCCTTTGGTCAAATCGAGTCGTTAATAGATAAGATGTGCTTCGTTAGTTAAGTTTTGAGAAAATGCAGTAATAAGTGATTTCACAACTTTGACAACTAAACATAAATAACAATAATAAATTATATAAATAAATGTTTTATGTATTTTAATTACAATTATATTTATCTGAATACTCTAATCGGAGATTTGAAAATAAAGTAGATGAATTTCGGTCCTAATATTATATATGAGGCGCGTCGTGAGAAAACCGGTCTTAATGCATGTGCGTAAAGTGTCATCCCGGATTAGCCTGTGCAGTCCGCACAGGCTAATCCAGGACGGCACTTTCCGCCTACAGTTGTTATATGATTAAAAGAGACTTCCTTGAAACAGACAATACCATAAAAGCGGAAAAGTGCTGTCCTGGATTAGCCTGTACGCACATGAATTACGACCGGTTTTCTCACGACATGCCTCATATATATTTATAAATTTACATTCTCGAACTCTGTTTAGCTGGAAGTTTCGATGGCTCGAAGTTGCCTTGTCGGTCCCTTAGACTTCGAGCCAACCGCATGCTAAATTTCTGATTTACCATTTCTGTTTTAAACAGATTCATTCCTTCGAAAATACATTATTTGTGGCGCGTCGTGAGAAAACCGGTCTTAATGCATGTGCGTAAAGTGTCGTCCCCGATTAGCCTGTGCAGTCCGCACAGGCTAATCCAGGATGGCACTTTCCGCTTGTATGGTATTTTCTGTTTCAAGGAAGTCTTTTCTAAACATAAATGCACTGTAGGCGGAAAGTGCCGTCCTGGATTAGCCTGTGCGGACTGCACAGGCTAATCCGGGACGACACTTTACGCACATGCATTAAGTCCGGTTTTCCAAC
Source organism: Congeria kusceri (assembly GCA_027627225.1). Lineage (NCBI taxonomy): Eukaryota > Metazoa > Mollusca > Bivalvia > Myida > Dreissenidae > Congeria > Congeria kusceri. The sequence goes on from CM051037.1 coordinate 30,077,358, forward strand.
GATGCGCCTCATTTCTTGAAATTAGAAATAGTTTCTGCAAAGCTCACCAGGGTTCGAATTTAACGAAAAAAGCCACCCGCAAAAAATTGTCAGTGGCGTTTGAGCTTACTCACAAAATGAGAAAATGACGCGCAAGATATATCTATTGTTGTATTAATTACACATCACATATCATAACTCATTTATTTATTTTAGTTACAATTTTTTTGTTTTGTTCCATTTGTAATTGATTCATTTTCATTTTTTTCATTACCAAAACACTGCATTCTAATAACCTTGCAGTAACATTTCCAATTTGAACAAACATTACAATCCATCAAAACACAATTCTTTAATATTAACACTTGTTAAAACTGAGGAAACTGGCAGAGTGACGTCATTCAGCTTCCTAAGCTGCAAGCTGTTAGCAAAAGCCATAGCAACGGTGTCAGTTTAACTTTTTAGACAAAAGCGTGTAACACACTTAGCACATGTTCACTGTAAAAAAGCATCAATCAATACTAACGTACCTGAACAATGCAAGCTCTATGGATAGAACCTTAATGAATTAGCGTTCTAGGTGAATGGTCAAGGGAGTCAAAAAATCGGACTGTTGTTTTGATGCATTGGATAAATTGGGAGATTTAAATATCATTTTAATGGGGGTGAGTGTTACGACAGAAAACTTATTGCATATTAACTGGACAATTTACATTCAAGGTGGATTGTTAGGTGTTTTGAGCTCAAGGTAATTATGTGTACGTATTTGAAATGTACTTTATGTTTATTTTCTGAACGTAAATTTAGCGCAATATTACAGAACAACAATGGCAAATATATAACAGGAATGTAAAATCAACGGACCTTGTCAAAACATGACTGCAAATTGGTGTCAGACTTTTTCTGTCTCAAAATTTGTCTTTAAAAAATCGGATGCATGTTATAACCGGTCTTTTAAAGTACTTGCTTAATTTTACGAGCTTGGGGAAAATGTACTCGCAATTTCCGAAATAATCTCGCATTTTGCGAGTATGCGAGCCTAAATTCGAACCCTGCTCACCTGCAGGGCAAATAACTATCAATTTTATGAATAGTACAATGTATGTATGCTGTAAGATGAAATGCTTTTGTACATAAAAAATACAAGTGTAATGTGAAAGTTAAACATACGCACATATTTAGAGCGACAGTGATGATATTGTTAACCTCTCTATGGAAAAATGTAGGATTAAGAAAAAGACAGGATGCTTCTTAAAAGATTCAGGGGGGAGATGGACGATTTAGTTAATCCACGGTTTTTATGATTTTAAGCTTTTTAATAAGGATTTTATACATAATTTCTATATTTGCAACAATGAATTTAAATTTCTCAAGATATCAAACATTCCTGTGTTGAACAGCGTCAAAAAAGAGCACGGTGCAGCAACCCTGATATTTTTCCGTAGATCGTTTCCCTATTTCTGAAAAAGAACAATCATTAATCTGTTTGCAGGAGCATCAATTTATCAAGATATATGAGACACTGGCGGTGGACGTGGCCACGTGGTTCCAGGACGTGTCTGTACACATCGAGCCCCACCACGACGTTTGAGCTTGTGAATTATAGGTGCTGTGATTTTTTCCCCTTATTTGACAGGGTCCGGTATAAGCAGTCATTCCCAATCCCATATATGGTTTATTTTACCCAACTGGAAGGAAAAACTTACCAAATCTGATGTGATTAAATCATAAAATTATGGAAAATGTGATTTTAAGTTGTAAATCATGAAATCACTTGTATGGTTTTGGATAAGCATCATGATAGCACAGAATTCAACCAATATAACCACTAGCATACATGCCATAATTTTTTCAGGCCAAAACGGGACGTTGACAAAAAATCGGTGGGACATTTGACATTTTAGCGGGACACCTCAATATTGTTATTTTGTCGCAGGGTCCATGGATCGCGATCGCAATATTACTTGTCATATCAATCATGTACATAATACATGTAAACCGCTGTTGAACTCGTAGTACTGATTGGATAATTAATGAAGTATACAAATCTTGATTAAAAAACTTGTATATTATATATGCTTTGTTCTTGCAAAAACGGTGGGAAATTTTCCTCCTGCACGTCGTGCCTACGTGCGTCAAATGTTAAAGACAGAAATTAGAGCATCATTTTCTGTGGTAATTGTTTAATGTTGTATAGTTACCACTGATTTGTGAATAATACACACACAGATGTAAAGTTTACAGTAGAAGGAAACGTGACAGGTTAAATAAATTTCAAATTGCGTTATAATGACTCGTATAATAAAGTGGAATCCAAAACACCTATCCGAATTTTACTGTTCTTGGGACGGAAATACAAATTCTATATAGAGTTAAAATGCACATGTACATTTCGTACTTCGTGAAAATCCTTTGTTCTGCAAGAAAAGCACTCAAAACTTATGCTGGCATGTACAACGTCGCGACATCCAGATTGCAATATAAAAACTTTTCACCAGAGGTCAAAGGTCACGTGACTGTTGCTAAAAAATAGAAATAAACTTAATACTGTAATATTTTGAAAAGTGCATAAGATATGATCATGAAACTTCATGAAACTTGGTACACTGATTGGACTATGGGTTTGCCCTCCGTCTGTGTGCGTCTGTCTGTCTGTTCGTCCGTCGGTCTCACTATGTCTGTCTGCCCCGTCCCCAAAACCTGGATCCTGCGATAACTCAAAAAGTACTGAAGATACTTTGATGAAACTTTGTATACATAGAAAGAGCAAGATGAGGATTGTACACGACCCTTTATTTTTCACCAGAGGTCAAAGGTCACGTGACTGTTACCGTATTTAAAATAGAAATAAACTTAATACTGTAATAATTGGAAAAGAACATAACATATGATCATGAAACTTGGTACACAGAATGGACTATATGATTGCCCTCTGTCAGTTTAGTATTGCAATAACTCAAAAAGTAACTCGAATGTCTGGTCAATGTTACTAAAATAGAAAAACCAACAACTTAATACTGCAGTGACAAATTGGATTTGAATATGAAACTTTGTACATCTACAGATAAAGGGCGAGGTGACGGTATTGCACAATGTTTAATTAGTAGGGGTTTTCACCGGTAGGGGACTCCTGTATTGCTTGCAATAATGTCAAAGCCTTGTTGTCATAGGGACCAATTTAGGGATTAATGATAAGAAGTAAATTGTTGGCCCAATGCAACTTTTATTGCACACTAACATCAATTTTTGTGCTTCACTGGGACAAAATGCATCTGAGTGGGACACCGGGACAAAATTCGCGTAAGCGGAACAATCTCGGCGAGACGGGGACGTATGGCATGTATGACCACTAGTTTAATATATTATTTAATAAAATAACCCACTAAAACTTTCCAATTAGCAAAATTTCACGACTCAAAATTCCGAATCTTTTGGATACTGAACCCATTCCCAAAGTTGTGAAACAAATTGCCGAGGTGTTGTTTATTTCTGATTTATGGACTCCCTTGGTAAGGCTTACTCAGCCATGTGCCAAATTAGTTAATGGCTATAAAAAATATTTAGGGAAAGATCTAGGATCAAAAGCCGGACCAGTTATTTGTCATTTTCTAATAATTTGCTTAATCCAGGGTTTTGATGAGTCTAATGCTTCTGATTAAGGTTTTAAGCATAGTCTATTCATTTGTCATTGAATATTTGCAGAAGTATGTTGAATTTCAAATGATATTCAACATTTCTGTGTTGACCAGCCCAAAAGGGCATCAGGGGGGAACCAAAAAGGAGCAGGGTGCAGCACCCTGCTATTTTGCTCTAGATCTTTCCATAATATTTGGCTAAAGAAATTCCTATTTGGGTAAAACTTTTTATTCATTAAAATTCTATAATATACCCCAAATTAGTATGATTTCTGCATAGTACAATTTGGCTCAAGAAATCTTTTAGCTAAGGGAAGTCCCGTGGAACCAGTCAGAAAATTTGCCTGGGGCTCACTCTGTTATCTCGCCAAATTAGCCAGTGGCTACAAGTGCGAACACTTGGCTTCAGAAATATCTGTTTTACTCAAGATTTTCCTTTCCACAACTTTATAAATGGAACTTGTTCTGGGTACACTCTCAGATAGGCTTATGGCTTCAAGTTATTAAGCTAAATAAAAATATGTTTTGCTATGTTAAATCCTAAAAAAATACCCAAAATGAGTAAGATTTCAATGCACTAGTAGCAAAATGAGTTTTTGAGGCAGGATGAATCATGGAGTTTTCTGTGTTTTTTGTTCAAAAAATTAACACAATTAACAACCCCATCATATTATTGTAACAAGTTGTAGATTATTTTGTCGCTGATGACAAATGAGTTGATTACTTTCAAAGACCTGCACTGATAGATTTTGAAGTGGGCTTTAAACCTTTTCATGGTCTCCAGTAATAATACAAAGATTCAAATTTATTTGGCCAAACTGCTTATTTCAAAAAAGGTTGTAGACCTGTCATGATCAAATACTCACTTCCTGGAAAATATTTATGCGGGTTGTACTTTAAATTGCAGATTCGTCGAAGGATTCATAAGTCACAGGAGAGGTGTCAATCTCATTCTTCTTGGTGCAGACTGGAGCCAGTCATGTATGGCAGCTTGAAACAAACAATTTCATTGGATATTGTTTATAAAGCTGTAGCTGTAAACAATGCTGTGATTGGTCAGCTGCAATGTGAAGCTGAAACAAGACTTTCTATTGGTCCATTGGGACCACTGCACCAGGAAATCAACCAATCAGAACTATTGTTAAATGTCCACTGGTTTGGACAAGCAGCCAATAAAATCGTAATGTACATTAATGTGTAATTCTCACTATGTCCATTTTCAGTGTTCTTTTATTTCTCTTAAGGCTAACTGTGTTTCAAAACATCACAAGTGATTTACCAATAACTACACTCGTGCTTATTTAGTTTTACACATCCAATAATTGATGAATTTTTTTGCATCTACGTAGCCATTTGACCATTTGGTTGTTTAACGGACTTTTGTTTGTGTATTGAACTTCTGAGTTAACAGCCTTTTTTCACATTGGATTTCTCCATATAAGACAAAACATTTTCTTATCACAACAATGTTTCTTTTACAACTGTTTTTAATGTTGCATTATGTTATTGTTTTGAATAATGCAATTTTTAATATTAAAATTATGAGACTTTTATTTGGGGTCAAGTCGTTTTGCATTTTTTGCTCCTACCAGATAGTTTGTATGTTCATACATATAGGTTTAACATGTCAAGAATAGCTTTCTATGAAAATGCTACAACTTTGTTACAAGTTTTTATGGGTGTCGTACAGTAAATTACAGTGATATTACATATATGGTGTCTGTTAAAAATACCGTGGTGTAATCGAGATGGTTTATGTAATGGGATTGGGAGATAGTATGATCCCTACCCATGATCTCCACAAGACACCAAGTACTGGTTCTACCCAGGAAACACACTTGGAAGTGGCCGGGACCCCATTGAATATAAGACTTCGAGCATTCATGGGCCACCCTACTAGATCCTGAATCATCAAGAACAAAACTCTTGTTTTGGGGCAACAGTTAAATGTATTACATGGTTTAACTGTGAATTAAATGTTAATTAAATGTAAATGGGACATTACTGTCTATTACGTAAAATTTGGTAAATGTTCTTATTCACAAAAGCAATTTACTGTATTAGTGTATTTTTTTTTTGCTTTATTTTTATTGAAACCATAGTCGACTCTTGACCACTGTTGATTTCTCCAAAAAATGTCTTCTTTACTTTGTTGCAACACATTTCTTATTTCAACGTCAACTTGTTCAATTGATCAAGGTCTAGTTAATGTGGAAAGACTGGATAAAGTGCATGTTGTTTTTTTTGCAATAAACTAGATTTTTTTTTAACAAACAAAGACTATGATTATTGTGTTTATTGATTTTTTTCTTAAAAAATATAACATGCAGATGCCATCTTCAACATGAAATATTATTTATTAAAAAATAAAATAAATCCGCATTTTAGTTGTTTGAGTCAATTGAAGAATGATAATAAAAATAGTACTGAGTAAACAATTTCTCTGCAGAAAAAGTGTGAATAACTTTAGGCAGCTAAAATAAATGCCAACAATAAATCATAAATAACTTACAAAAAATATATATTTTTACATTAGTATGAATTTTGTCATAGCATTGATAGATGTTGATATTAAAACCCAATAAACATGACATCATATACGTGTATCTATAACAAATAATAAAGAACAGAAAATATTGTAATGCATGTAATACCACACTGTGTAGTACATGCACAGGAATGAAACATGTTTACAATTTACACCAGTAGGACATTAAAAAACATTTCTTGTTTAAGCATTTTAAGTTTCTTGAAATATTATCATTATTAGAATGGTTAATCTTGCAAAGAAGTCTAAAGTGTGTGTTCAATGGTGCATATCATGATAGGTAATAAATAAAGAGCAGTGTCATACAGAAACCGGTTTGACAATCGGATCTTGCTAATTATCTGAATTCCTGATCATGACATTAACAATTCCAAAACTCCTGTGCAATGATTCTGTACAAAATTGCTCTTGTCTGTTCAAATAATGTGCAACTGTTCATTTAAAATTGCATGGTTGCTTCATTTTCCCTTGCGGCCCTTTTTCTTTTGACCCTTGGCCCCTTGTTGTGTGCTGGGCTGAGCACCACCACCCTGTCGGGTTTTCAATTTAGGAATGGTCTCTCCAACAAAAAGCAAGACTGAGTTTCCTGGAATAGCAATTAATATGTGTTAAAATACTATATTTTAGGCTAAGTGGTGAAATATAGAAAAATATCAGTGAGATAAATCCTTATATCACTCACTGTGCTTGACTACTTTTTTAAATGTAAAAAAATACTCCATAGCATAAAATAACAAGAAAATGTGTTTGTTTTCAGTGTGATAAACATTATATCATCACTGGAAAGGGATACAATTTACATATTTTCAGTCGTGCAAGAACTAGTGAAAATATTGTCACCCTTTCCAGTGATGATATAAAATGTCACACCTAAAACAAACAAATATCCACGATGTACTAAATAAAATGCTAAATAAGGTTTGATATTTACGAACTTTAACAAAATTTGTAAAAGACTAGCAGACTGTGATTTCCTTCAATGGATTTTTATGCAAAATAGTTACGCGTGTATTTTGAGTGGCAAGGAAACATGCTTATATTACACAAAAGTATCCAACTATTTTAAAGATGCAATCAATAATTGAGTACCTACTTGAAATTATGTTATGCCATTAACACTATCTGATTGTTGGAAATACCCAAATTGAGTAAAACTGTAACATACAAATTCCATCAATATGCCTACCATTTTACAACCATGCATGAATGATGGGGTCAAAATACTACGGGTCACGTGGCATATTTAGCTTGCATAAAACACTAATGTTTTCAGCATATGAGTATCAGTTAAACATTGACCAATCTTTTAACAATAGGGTATTTATGCAAATATTTGCCTTATCTGTTGCTCTAGCATCTTCTTTTAGTCAGAGGTATGACTCAGTATTCGCTTAAAGAAACAGAACCAACGAACTTAAGCACTTATTGTATCCAAAATTTGGCAATCACAAGGAGGAAAGTACCAGAAAATAAAATATTTACTACTTTGAGTCCGTCCCAATTCGCAAAATGTTAAATAATGATCAGTTTACTTCTGACACCGAAAAAAACGTTGCTTACTACTAGGGAATTTTGGGTCCTTGATTGAGCCATCTTCATTTTTGATTTGCACCCTAATCCTGCCTCGGAATTTCACATCCTTGTGTTCCAGTTCCCTGCAGTATGTCTTGTTCTGTATTCAAAAACAAGAATTGGTCAGTACAGAAGGCATCTGGCAGGCTCGGCTAGCTCAGTTGGTAGAGCGCTGGACTGTTCAGGGTTCGTGAGTTCGAGCCCCTGTGGGGTTTGGTCATGAAATAATTTCTACAGCCATTCTCCCCCTACCTCTGATTAAAATAGGGCAGTTGTCATTTAGTGGCATAAGTATGTGCACTGTGCTACTGGTAAACTGCATAGATCGGCTAAGCTGGCCCAGGCAAAGTTTCGTAGGTTAACTGATCGCTGTTGTATGACTGAAATACTGTTAAACACGGCGAAAAAATTCAAACAAACAAGAAGCTCTTAGAAAAGAACTGAGATGTCAATGTATAATATCAAAAGACTCAATTGAAGTACGTCACCATTTGATGGCTCTCTATTTTCAGGCATTTCAACAGATGCAGAATCCTGCTTTTTGATGCAATCAAATTACAATTTGCAAATTTTTGACTCTAGCAAATATTCTGCCTTGCATCATTTTGATGCAATTTCTTCAAGTTATTCACCTTTAGTAAATTACCATTTGCAGAGAATTTTACAAGTATGCAACAACAAAATTCCTCTGCTTTCAGTATTTTGACTGATGAATTTTAAATTTTGATCCCTTCAAATTTCAAGCCAGAGGACACATGACTCTTGGTTTTCAAAATTTGTTCAAATCACTGCTATTTTACTGCAATATCAAGATTAAAACGCATGCAAATAGAACTGATTATTAACATGTAATGTTTTGAACTTGAACTCAAGGATAAAGTAAAGTTATTTCTTATTACAGTCACGAACAGGAAAATTGAAACACCATGTACAAAATAAATAAATGAACAATAAAGAAGTAAGTTATCCCAACACTCAATGTATTTTTTGACATGACACTGAACAAACAAAAAGTGCTTACCTCTACACCAGTTATCAGCCCTACATTTACACAAACATCTCTGATCTCTGTGCATAATGGGTTATCCACGCACTGCATCAGAAAAATACAGTTGTAATATTTGAATTCAAAATGTGAGTATATAAAACTAAAACATGCAGATTATTATTGCGCCCTTATTTAAACCATTAAATAGCAACAGATATTTCTCATTTCACATTTAAAAAACTGCTTACATTTTACATAAATTTAAGTTGCAACTATATTAAATGAGAATGCACACAAAATATAGATATTTCACTGCAAGTTTTACCTTTTCCTTCGGAATCCTTCTTCCTTCCTTTACACTCTTCTTGGAATTGATATATGCTGGATATATACACACCCATCTACAAATTTTATTGATACACATGTAGTAAGCAAGTTATTCAAATATTTAAAAATTAACAAGTGTGGGTCTTTCGCCAACACTTGTTTGGTGCATAATTGATTGATAATAATTACTTTCAGTATTGAGCCTTGACATGGTGAAGATTATCAAATTCTCCATAAAGACCATAAGCATATGGGAACACGAACACTGCCATAATGGCAAGTTAGCAGTCTTCAACTTTGTATTTTGTTTTGAAGACTATATTTAGAACAGGATTTACATGATATTTTCTAGTACGTAAGCACGGTAAGATTCTACATTAACAACTTAACATTTGCCAAACATTAGAAACACACCAAACAGTTGTGAGTTGAGTTTAGTCTTCAAACTTTAGACAACTGGCAACATGCAAGTGGAATGAGTATGCAAACAAACTGAAGTGAGGTGAACATCAGTAAACTATGAATTTCAATCGTAAACAGTACCAAACTAATGACATAAAGGTATACCTCTCCCTATCTGCGTGTGTGAATTTAGGATCCCAGGGTCGAGCCTGTTGATTTACTTGCGACTGTGCCATGTTGTCAAAAAAAGTTCATCCACGTCGATCGATGCTTAATTGACAAGCGTCAAAAGGAGCTTGATGAACTGGGTCGACTGGTTTCATAGCTGTCAGCACAGCTATGAAACCAGTCTGAAGGTTAGAAACCACTAAATAATAACTGCAAAGTGACCTACAGTAAAAAACGGTATTGAGGTTACGCATGCGCAAATAAATTCCTTCTTTGTTCCATATAAAATATTCAAAATTTGATCTCACTTTTCACCATGACCAAGCTACTTTCCAATATATCACCATATATTGTTGTAAAGATGAGGACATAACCTTTTGAAAAAACAGCATGTCAAAAAATTCTATGTGTTGTAACTCAAAATATTTACGTTAGAAAAAACACACCGGTTTTGACTGGCATGGAGTCTGCCATTTTGCGCATGAATACATGGGCCAAAAGTTATGAAGCTGGGAACCACTAGACAAAAGTAGTGCCCTATTTTTTCTTATTGCTTACATATATACCTTTAAAATGATACCAACACATATCATTTAAACTGTATTTTACAAATAATATGCATCCTGCACTCAAACGTATGTGCTTATTATCTAACTGACAGGGTTTTGGGGTAATTAGACCTTGTATTAATGCATTCTGCACACGGCATTTGAGGGAGAATACAAATAGACATATGGAAAATGTTATAGGGTTCAATAAGAAAGATCGAGATGAACTGCTGAATGCTATCTTTGGTACGAATGTACTTATTGACACTTCAGACGATGACACATTCACCTACAGACTCAACGAACAAACAGAAAAAATAAAGGAAAAAGACCAACAGCATTCCAACGACCGGAAATTTCTCGACTACTTTAAAAAAAAAATTCTACCTTTACTCACAGAACATGTAATAACAACAACTAGACGAGGGAAAATTTCAAAGTCTTGGACTAACAACAATTGTGAAAAGCGCGAACCACATTTTAAAATCAGCAACAAAATGCAAACAACAGGACATGCCAAGATTTATCAACACCTTGCTGAACATAATTAAAAGTGAAAAGGAAGAAAGGTGCAGAGCGATACGGGACACGGGGAACTACCGATAGCTGAGAAGTATCTACACCAAAAGACGGACATCGGCTTTTGGGCCACAATGTCAGAAGAAGCTCGTAAGAAGCGGAAAAGGGAATTCTGTGTGATCTTATAAAAAAAACAGTGTTAATGTTGTTGTATCAAGTGATGAGTTAACGACGGTTCAGCGTACGCCAACAACCGGGAGGAAACCTTGCCAACGCAAAAGAAAGAGGGCGGAGGGATCTAAAACACCCACTGCCAAAAGAAAGTTGATGCAACAATAACAAATTACTATAAACGACATCGAAATGTTTACGATCATTTCCGTAAGGTTCGATCATTGGTCAAATTAAAACATTTACAAAGTCATTATTTCTGGATTTTATTGGACGAAATAAATATTTTAAATAGACCTAGTCATCTTATATACTATGTGTTATTTTAAAACATGTAAAGCTCTTTCCGAATTATGCCCTTTCCGTTTCTTAAAGCCCTTTCCGAAGTGTACGGTCGTTTCCGTAACTGTATAATATTGGACCTGTAAAATCGTTATTTCTTTATGAAATATGACGAAACTTTGAGTTACTATATATTAAAAAACTTTATAAGTTATTAGTAACATTAAATAATGTTAACAATATATCATATTAGGCCCTTTCCGAACACTGAACGCCCTTTCCGCGGAAAGGGGTCCTTTCCGCTATTCAGTCATACCCTTAAAAATGTCAAAGCGTTGTTTGTCTTTTTTCTTAATTTTAGATGTTACAAGCACGGTCTCTTTAGAAAGCTGCTACGTTTGAACTTTAAAATATATATTATCTTATATTGTATTAAACTTAATGTGTGCGCATGTGTATATTGAATTTGACGAGGTTTGTCTACGCAGAAACTGAATTATAAGCACCCGATGTCTAGCAGCCGTGCCAAATTTATTCGAGGCACATCGAAAGTTGTGATTTTTCGACGTAGCTGTCTAAGATCACTTTTGACATAGATTTCTTGCGATAATAATGGGAAAATTAAATGCCAATAGAATCCGCAAATTTTCTAGTTTTAGGGAATACAAACTTACAACAATGGTTTAAAATATACCAATAACTGTTGCTCACTTTTGGGGATTAACATTTACATAATTGTTAACAAAAGCGGTAAAAATTCAGTTATAAACATATCTTCCACATACACTCTAGACTGAACATAATTATGAACAATTTTACTCATTGTATGTCATGTGCAGAATGTTATATTCATTCACATAAGGCCATACCAATTTGATTCTATGTTTAGCGTCCTCGGGCTGGAAGGTTTTCGGATGCCTGAACGAAAAACCGAGTTGGAAAGCGTAAAAAATTGGAAAAATTGACTTTTTGGTGTGTTGTTTTACTAATATTTGTAAAACATAGCATGCAACTAGTCAATTTACCCAGTTAAATACTGTGTTACAGTAGGCTCCCAATATGAAGATGATAAATAACAGTTTTTCAAGTAAACATTTGCTTTAGCTTGTACCACTGCCATGAAAGAAAAATGTTTTTTTATCGACTTGTTTTTTTTTTCCTGCCTAGTTGGTAGGTTTTGAAAAACCATGGGGACGCTAATCATATAATCAAATTTGTATGGGCTAATGAAATAACTGTTTTGTTTAGCCTACATAATCGCACGCTCTTTATTAATACAATTACAATGCTACAATTCGCGGGCACGACAGTCGGCCACAACGTACAATGTTGCCTGTTGAACTCGCGTCACGTCCGCCTGACAATAGTGTTAAAGTTTCTTGTGACAAGCATAAAATAAGCAAAAAATATTAGCAAACTTGATGGAGCTCATATTTCCTATGATTGAATCATTGTGAAAAAATATTATTGTACGTTTTAACCGACTTGGGTCCCCGTGAATTAATTCTAGCGAGTACAACACACTCCAACAGGAGAGTGAATCATTCTGAAAATAGCACACCGTAAAGTGTGTTAATACACACGCATCCATTAGCGTCCGGAGAATCCTAAACCCGAGAATTTCAATAAATGGCGAATTTATATTTATAAACTTACTTTGCATGTTAGTTTATATTTGAATTGTGGTTGCGTTTTCTTACGAATTATTTATAATTGCACCTTTCTATCAACTTCTTCAGTAGATGTTATTCAATCTATAAAAATGTTTAACATCTTTATAGAAGTAAAATGTGGTAAAATAAGTGTCGTAAATACGTCGAAATGTTATTCATGTTACTTCAACTTCATTTGCGTAGCATGAATACACTATTGTGCAACACTAATGATACATATAGTATATTATTTAACATAACTATGTACACTTGTCTGAAATATATAATAATTTTCATTTGTTCCCGCTATTATTTTCTGACAATTTATATTTGTTAAATTCATGTATCAATTATGTTTACGTAAGTTACTAGTATTTAGGTTATTCGTGTATCACTGGTGAAAACATAGGGCGGTTTATGATTGGTTTATTCACGTTACAGATATTAATAATAATTTAGTTTATCTCAAATTAAGTTTGGGGCCAATACGTTTTCTTGCGGTGTACGAAAAATCTAGCGTTCAAGAAGTTTCCTTAGTAGGGACCGAAAAATCTGGGGTCCGAGAAGTCTCCTTAGTAGGGACAGAATAATCTGTGGTCCGAGAAGACACGTAACCGATCAATTTGGTCCTCTTATATTATATTTAGGGCAAAAAATGACATTTCAATATTAATTTCAACCCCCGATTGTCTTTTTTAAAGAAATTTCTTGTTTAATCATATCTGCTATGGCAGGCTATTTTATTTTTTATTGCAATACTGTTCTTTTAGTTATTACATTCACAAATGTATCAGTTTTAAATATTTATCTAGGGCCTTAAATTTTCACACTTCATAAACAATGACCACAAACGTCGCATATCCTTTAAAACCACATCTCTTGTTTTATTAGATAATGCTTAAGAAACCGAAAAGCATTAGTGTTTTATTATTACTTAAAAAACCAAAAGTAATTGATATAATGAACGATCACGGTTAGGAGTATAATGGGATTTGAATTTGGAGAATTTAATGTGGGTCGGCCTAGATATGGGCGGTGTATATCAAGTCAAACAAGCGACGGATGTGCATTATCGTGTACAAAACAAACCAAGTTACACACGGTACAGGTCTTCAATATTGAAGTACATAGGATGTTCAATTTACATTCCTAGTTTGCTACATTAACACAGTCGCCGAATATCTTTTTGTAAAGATATGTATTGTGTTAACTCGGACAAATGAACCTAACACTGACATTTATGCATGAATCTATTACAAATCCGTTTCGATGACTAAAATATACATACGTATTAGTTCCCGCGCTTGAGTCGAGTTAAATCGATGTACAGTTATCCCACTGAAAATACAGTTATAGTGTCAATGAACACGTGAAACACACGTGCACGAACATAACCGAGGATATTTATAGGAATTATTCAAGCTCGTTATTATGCTTACAGAGTTCATGGATTTCAAGTCAATTTGTCCGAGCGATATTTTAATATATCTTTGTCTACATACGCCGTGTGTACAATAAGTGATATTTGCAATCTAGATTTAATTTGTTGCAATAAAAACAACAACAAGATTTATTTAATGAAGACTTTTAAAGTATACTATGTATTGCTTGTTTGTTTCTATAAATTTTTGTTTATTGCATGATTATCTATACTATTGTTATATTGTTTGTTTGTTTTTTAGTTTAGATTAAGGCAGAATCCAGTAAATTAATGCAGAATTCGCTGATTCGGTAGTACTGGTAATTCCACTGACCCCTTTGGCGATTGCCTCCCCTTCACGCGCTCTCCAATAGACGAGGTAGGCAACGGAGGAATTTCATCCTAACAATGTTGAAAACGACTTAAAATTGATTATTTGGCACTGACATCCATTCTATGATAGTAAAAATACTTCAGTATTTCTGATAAACTAATGTTTTTAGTGTGAACACCGTTTTCTGCAAATGTCTTTTGTATGTTTTGTACACACCTCGAACATGTTCGGATATGTTATTTCGGAAATTTGACGCCGTCTTATTATATGTGAAACTTTACAAAGAATGCGTTGAAACCCTGAATGCTTAACCTTATAGTTACTTTTAAGTTTACTTAAGTTAATGGAAGTTTTTCCTGTAGGTTAGAATAAACTGTTAACGTTCTATTGATGAACAACATGTCCTTACTTTTGGTTTTGAATTTCACCTTGTGACCTAAATTAGTGAGACAACATTGTACCTTGTAATGGCATGTATGATTATGGAAAGAATTTAAATGGTATCAGTTTTGTAATGAATTGTCTGTTAGTATTGTGTTGTAGTGGCAATGGCTCATTTTTTCTGAATGTTAAGGTTGACAACCAGAAAGTACTAACTGCCATTGAAATCAATAGCAGTTAGTACCTTCTAGTTTTCAACTCTCTATATGATGTTAATGAGTGTTGGTCAAAGCCTACCCAGTTTTGTTTTAATTCACAAGCCCGAATCATTATCCAATCATAGTAAACACTTGAAATTTCCACTAGCCCGACTATATACATTACTAAATTTCTACTAGCCCGAATAACATTTCACTAGCACCGGTTATGGCTATGGATTGAAGACTTAGCCTACCATTAACAAATTATACATAAAATGATATAATGTAGCTGCAAGATTGATAAAATAAAGTACTTACTGTATTTACCCTCATAATGTTTTCAAAATTACCATAATTTCTCGCGTATAAGCCACACTTTTTTTCAGCCAAAATTCGTATTCGTATTTTTCGGGTGCGTCTTATACGCAGATATAAGCAAAAACGCCTAGTTTTTCTATCATAAATATCAACTGTGGTGTCTTTGGCACCATTTTGAATAGACGCTCGATCGACGTCACTAAGACGCCTATATAAGCAAGTATTCGTACCCGATACGTTTCGCACTGTTTTATATTGGGATCTTTAAAAAATATAGTATTATATAATATATATTCTTATTTTGCGTATTGTATATTCTTAATTCTTAATTTTCCGAGATATATATGGAATAAAACATAATACATTAAAAATAAGAACCAGGGTTAAATTAACCGTAGTGTAAACACCACCTGACAAACTACTTCACACCTTTTATACGGCTCTGCAAACAAAAAGGAGGGTGTCATTGATGAGACTTGCAAAACTGACCGTGTTTTTCAAACAGACAATTAGCGCTTATGGTGTAATTAAAGGTGTTAACACTTGAGACTTCTCAACACCTCTCAATACAGAGAAAACACATCTAGTGTAATGTATCCGCATTGCGATTTTCACGACAAAAATATTTTCAGTGTCAATAAACAATGGACGCGAAATTTACCATTTTGATGTTTAGAAGCTTTCAAATAGCAGATTTTTTTTCCACAAATAAGGATCTCAATTTTAAGGTGCGTCTTATACACGGGGGAATCCTATTCGCGAGAAGTTACGGTAGTATGAAACAAATAAAAAACACATACAAAAAATATAGTAAATAAATACATATAAAAATGCCCGTGAATTTATATAAGCTATTTCACAGTTTAGCTTTTATTATTTTTAGATTAAAGTCAACAATGCATTATGGTTTACCTTACTTTTCATGTATTACATCAAAGTAGAGATTAAATTTGAACCAGGAAAATCTAGACACCTTGTTTTATTTCAGTTAACCAAAATCAACATAAGAATCAATCAGTAAATACAGTAAAAACTAAATATCCATTAACTGACACTTTTCACACATTTCTGTATTGCACACCAAGTATCATGTGGAGTTTAACGAGCCTTAATGATCAGTACGGTGTGAACAGCATGTTGTTAAAACACATCTATACAGGGGTGGTACACATCGTCCTAAATTGGTATGCTTCAGCAATGGTACGGTGCTTCCTGCACCTGATCCTGGCTATGCAGCTGCAGTTTCACGTATTTTATATTTCTAAACTGTCCATTTTTTCTGAGCACATCAATTAAAATCGCTGTACTATTTATGGCAGGTTTCCCAATGTAGACAGAGAATGGAAGGAGCGATGGAGCCAGAGTTGACACAAGCTGTGAGAATTGTTCTCAAATATGAAATACAGTCTTTGGTATGTCATGTTTTTACAGGACATTAGTTTCATGTCATCATGTCAATTTTTAAACTAACAACAAGGTGACTTACACATTTTCATCAAAGGATGATTTTTAAATGGTAATTTAAATTCAGCATAATTATCTGTTGACAAAAACATGCAAACACCATAGGTTTTGACATTATAATATTAAAGCCATTACAAAAGTATTTGAACGATGCAACATTATGCTGACAAGTCCACTACTCCATGAATTTTGTGTTTCTACATAATATATAAAAGTGACTATTATGTGTGCATTTTAATAAATTACAGACATTTTATTAATAGAGTACAACAGTATATCGCCCTACAGTTACTAGTACCTGTTCAAAATGTGTTTTTACGCTTAGTTGACCAGTTACTTTCTTCGTCCTAAACAGTTAGCCTAAAGCTCTTTTAAAGATTAAGTTTTAAGAACAACATCAGCTAACACCAGAGGCTGCAAGGGACATTGTGACTGTGTTTCATGGGTACAACCAGTACTTTGTGTCTTCGAGACAAATCGCTTGAAAAGGTATCCAACTCGATAACGTCTGATAGCAAGGCGTACACCGTATCTTTAGTGGTCATCAATTGGCTAACAAGCAACCCCTGCTCTTGGCTCGGCCAATGATAGGTCGGTGATACCTTGCATGGTACACTTTGTTAACAGTTGCATTTTAGTAGACAATAAACGTTTAAACACAAATCACTTTGTCTTGATAAGGATCATTATACAAAGAACATTACAATATTCACCCCACCACTGCAACTTTATACTTGTTTATTGTTACAGCTTAGTCGCCTATCAGACACGGGGGAGGAATACATTGTCCTGACTGCCAGCACAGACAATCTCACATGCGGTCACATCGGCTCACAGAAGGGGGAGGGCTTCCTACAGGCGTCAGGTCTACAGTCTGTGAAACAAGAATTCCTAGATTTCTGTGCATGTAAGATATTCACTTATTATTGTCAACTGTCATTTTGCTGTGTAGTTTGGGAAAAAGGTGTCAGGAAGCAAATAATGTTTCTTTTAGGATAACTTTTTTTTTGCATTAAGATAAGCTTGTGTTAATATAGCTTCTCAGCATTTTTAGCTCGACTATTCGAAGAATAGATGAGATTTCCTACTACCCCCGGCGTCCGCGTCCACGTCCGAATTTGGTTAAAGTTTTTATTCAAAAGTCTTGTAACTTCAAAACAACATAAGTTATTCACTTGAAACTTGGAATATACCTTTGTCATCAACTCCATTGTCAGGAGCAACATTCCCCATAACTCTGTTTTGTATTTTGACATAGTTATGCCCCTTTTTCACTTAGATTTTTTGGTTAAAGTTGATATTCAAAAGTTTTGTAACTTCAAAACTACATAAGTTATTCACTTGAAACTTGTAACTAACGTTTGTCATCAACTCCAGTATCAAGGGCAACATTCCCCATAACTCTGTTTTGTATTTTGACAGAGTTATGCCCCTTTTTCACATAGATTTTCTGGTTTAAGTTTATATTCACAAGTTTTGTAACTTCAAAACTACATAAGTTATTCACTTGAAACTTGGAACTAAACTTTGTCATCAACGCCAGTGTCAGGGGCAACATTCCCCATAACTCTGTTTTGTATTTTGACAGGTTTATGTCCCGTTTTCACTCAGATTTTCAGGTTAAAGTTTATATTCAACAGTTTTGTAACTTCAAAACTACATTAGTTATTCACTTGATACTTGGAACTAACCTTTGTCATCAACTCCAGTATCAAGGGCAACATTCCCCATAACTCTGTTTTGTATTTGACAGAGTTATGCCCCTTTTTCACAGATTTTCTGGTTAAAGTTAAATATTCAAAAGTTTTGTACCTTTAATACTACAAAAACTATTCACTTGAAACTTGGAATATACCTTTGTCATCAACTCCAGTATCAGGGTGAGCATTCCCCATAACTCTATTTTGTTTTTTGATAGACTTATGTCCATTTTTCACATAGATTTTCTGGTTAAAGTTTATATTCAAAGTTTTGTAACTTCAAAACTACGTAAGTTATTCACTTGAAACTTGGAACTAACCTTTATCATCAACTCTAGTACCAGGGGCAACATTACCCATAACTCTATTTTGTATATTGGCAGAGTTATGCCCCCTGTTCACTTAGATTTTCTGTTTAAAGTTTACATTCAAAAGTTTTGTAACTTCAAAACTACATAAGTTATTCACTTTAAAATTGGAACTAATCTTTGTCATCAACTCTAGTATCAGGGGCAACATTACCCATAACTATGTTTTGTATTTGACAGAGTTAGGCCCCTTTTTCACATAGATTTTCTGGTTAAAGTTTATATTCAAAAGTTTTGTTACTTCAAAACTACATAAGTTATTCACTTAAAACCTGGGCCTAACCTTTGTCATCAACTCTAGTATCAGGGGCAACATTACCCATAACTCTGTTTTGTATTTTGACAGAGTTAGCCCACTTTTTACATAGACTTTGTGGTTAAAGTTTTTTGTTCCAAAAATTTATAAACCATACAAGGCTTCACTTACAAATATTGTATTTTAACAAATTTATGCCCCTTTCACCATCCAAAATATGTACCAACTGAAATACTTCGAATAGTCGAGGGCGCTGTCCTCTGACAGCTCTTGTTAATGTCTTGATGACTGTTGTCTACAGTGTAGTCATTTATGATGTCTCTCTATAAGTGTGTGTTCCATAATAACTAATGCAGTTTCAGAATGGTATTATTGTAATGAGTGTCTAAAAATATCTTGTTTGATAAATTCAGAAAAAATGCTTGACAACAAAACAATTGAAAACTGTTAACATTGTTTATGTCAATCATTTGTGTGGTAGTAGTAAATTGGGCACAGCTAAATATAAAAATAAACTCTCGCAAAGTGAAGACAAGTGATGTTGTTAAATCAAGATCAACTCTTCAATAGTTTTTGCAAATATTAATCTGAACATTGTTATTATTGGGTACAGGGCTTTCTTTTGGCTGATTTTGTAGCTGTTATTGGATCATATCCACCAGTATCTTTTTTCCCAAATACAGTTCAGAAATTCCCAATTGATGGTTCGACTTTCAGATGGTTGGAAATAAGAGGTGTTTCATGTAGAAATAAAGACTTGAAGTTGTAATAACCATTTTACATATTTGTTTTTGTTCAGAACATTCTATTTTATGTAGTGTTATAAATAATTCTTCAAATTTTATTTATCAAACAATTATACTTGTTCCCAATTTTCGGTGAATTTACGCTAAAATGCCCAATTTCACGTGTATAGGTCATATTCCTAAAATAGTGAATAAAAACCCAAGGGGTATGCCAGTTAACTAAAGCACTAGAGTATTTCTGCTATTTCAGGTCACAAAGCTGAAACTAAAGAAACCTCCAAGCCCCATCCTGTGCAAGTGCCGATCCACCAATCCAAGTCCCATCGACGCAAGTCCACACCTCGATGTAAGATACCCAAGCCTCAGCCATCTGAGCCTCCAAGGTGCCTAGAACCCAACCTCTCTAGAACCCTGCCCAGTCCATTGTCCAAAGAATCCTATTTTGCCAATGAAAGTGGCTTCATGTCGCAGGTTGGTGAGGAGGAATCACCGTGTGCCTTAGATTTGAGTGATAAGGGAGGCCATTTTGCTTACACCTATGAGGGAACCCCAACTGCTCAGGTGCATAATCATTCTAATGGCCTTGTGGCTGGCACCATGTCAGGCTTTGTATATGAGCAGTCTTCTCTGAAGGAGGAATTCTCAGAGGGCAGTAGGTTTGAGCAGGATTGGAGTGAGGTGAAACATGATGGACTTGCAAGGCAAAGTCACGTCCTTGAGACGAAAACAGAATTTCCACAGGCTGCTGCAGAGGTTAAAACAGACGAAGAACCTATAGATGAAGATGCAGCTCTGTCTACGGAACAAATTGCTGAACAAATGGCTGCAGCCACTGCCCTTGTGCATCAGGGGATGGCTTTTCCAAGGTCACCCTTAAAACCAAAGTCTACCAACCGAAGGAAGCCAAGAAAGGCTCCTATAAAGATCAGCAGAAAATCCCACGAAGCTCCCGACTCATTCTTTGGGATGTCTGAAGAATGTTTGGATAAAACAGGGTTAGCCCTAGTGCCTGAATTGTTAAACCAGGGTGTCCTAATGACGGACAAAAAGCCTGGGAATTCTCTGGTAAGTTTGACGAATGGGCTGAATGAACGAGGTAAGTCTGCCCGTCCAGGCATGTTGGACATGAAAAGTGCCTTCGAAGAGATTGGAAACATGGCAAAATGCTTGATATGCAACAAGATCCTCGCCAATAAGAATAACCGTACATTCCACTGGCGATCCCACGTGGGAGACAAGCGTTACACTTGTGACATCTGCAACAAGGCGTTCACGCATCCATCCAACATGAGATCTCATCGGAAAATCCATACTGATGAGAAACCGTTCCCGTGCGATTTGTGCGATCGACGGTTTCGACGCCGTGACTACCTGGTCCAGCATTTAGAGCGGTTCCATTATAATCCAAAAGGGGGAGCAATGGAACCGGCCACGGAAAATGCAATTTCTGCTGGCGGATCAGAGAGCAATAGCAACTGAGTGTGTACAAGTTGCACTTTTGTGAAAGATGATCAAATTATTGTTTAAATCTCAAATATTAATCGGAAATTAAAATCAGGAATTCATTGATTTTCATGGATGTCATGCGCCGTCTTCAGTTGGATTAAGGCACCTAGGTTGAAATGATGAAATCAGCATTATTTTTAGCACAGTGTCATATTTTTAGGAATTATGCCTGTTTTGTAGTCATTTCTATGCTGAAGATCAAACCAGTGCAGTTCTTTTGTCAGTTTGGATAGTTGAATTAATTTCTATTACATTCCATATCCATTTATCCAAGCATAGGTTTTTTAGAATGATTGACATTAAAGAGAAGTAAATTGTTCTTATTTGGAAAATTGCAATAAATTTTATTTTTAAAAGTTAATGTTTCTGGACAAAAAATATGCTTTGCAAGCATAGACATTTATTTAGGATCAAACTGTTTGTATGTTGTTTTTCAATATTATTATTATCACGGTAACAAATTGTTGCCTTTATGAAATAGAAAGGTATATATTTTGTAGATGATTTATTCTTTGTTGCCATAGAACCATTTGTACAGTATTTCATAGATTTGATAATTGTGTGCTTAACATGTTTAGAGACATTTGGAATTGCTAGTCTAGATTTACTAATTCATAACATGTTTGTTTTTTATCAGTCAATACAATATTGTTTTGTTATTTGTTTGAAAATGTACTTCATGTTGATTTAGAATGGTTGTGCTGTGTGTTAGGACTCAGGCATACTAATTTTATATTTGTAGTTGTGGTAATCTGCGCGAAAGTCCGAAATCGTAAACTGGCCATTTGGTCTGTCCAACTGTTAATTATTAGTGGCCCAAACTCCATGTAACTAGCCGCTCAAATATCTTATGCATGCAAGTAGGAAATGGAAGGTGTACATTTGTAATCTAAGGAGATTCCAAATGTAATAATTACTACATACTTGTTAGATGTGACCAGCAAATGATAATAAGTAAGCATAACAGACAGTAATGGCAACGTAAAACTTACCTGATTCTGTTTGAATCTGGATATAATTTTTCACAAATCATGACGGCGAATATTTCACCATTATGACCAGTACTGTGAGTATTTTTCTTGAACCTTGTACGTTTTTACTGACTGACCAAGGTCTGACAGCTTTTCGTGGAGTCTAAACTGTTGATATTTTGTTACCAGTGGAGATAATTATAAATGATGATAACTGGAAATCTATTTTTACTGGCCATGTATGTGATTATTTTTCATAATTTTCATAGAAAAGTGTCCAATTGCAAACCAAATTCGACATAACCCTAAATTTGACTTTATTATTGTAATATGTGAAATTACATGAGATTTTCAGATATAAATTGTGAGTAAACATTAAAATGGTCAACGTTCAAATAATTATTACACTGAAATTAGATCTTCAAAATATTCACTAAACTTCTTTGAATTTGGTGACATGGACTTTGGGACACATCAGGATATGGTTGTGTACATGTAGCAGTAAACAAGATTGTGAAGCCTTTAGTATAGAGGTGTAACTTCTATATTCTGATCATTTGAGGCGCGTCGTGGGAAAACCGGACTTAATGCATGTGCGTAAAGTGTCGTCCCAGATTAGCCTGTGCAGTCTGCACTTTCCGCCTACAGAGGATTTATGTTTAGAAGAGACTTCCTTGAAACAGAAAATACCATACAAGCGGAAAGTGCCGTCCTGGATTAGCCTGTGCGGACTGCACAGGCTAATCCGGGACGACACTTTACGCACATGCATTAAGATGGGTTTTCTCACAACGCGCCACATTTATTTAAAATAGCAAGTTCTTTAATTAAACATGTAATCAGTCTTCACAATAATATGTTGGAAGGGCTTGCCCGTTTGGGCATATGCCATACAATTTCATCTTGCCCGAATTCTGCTGAACTTGTCCGAAATTAGGAAATAAAACCTACAGATTACCTAAACATTTCAAATGCTAGTGATGTTGTTCAAATAGTCACTCATATTATAGAAAGAAAATCAGGTGATTACTGGTGTATGATATATTTTGAGAAAAAAAAATACATTGTTTTATTATTGGTAAATGAATATTTTAATTTAATATTTTTCATCCTTCTTGCACTTGCCCTTTCGGGCAGGCAGGTCAGAATTTTCATTTGCCCGAATAGAGAGTTTTTTATTTGTCCCGGGCCTTGGACATGTGGGTTATTTCGAAGACTGTAATAAATGTGTTACCGAGAATAAAAGTGTATTCAGTATTCCACAATTAACAAACTAGTGCAAATTTTACACAAGTCATATTTATGACAGTTGTTTGTTAACATTTTGTTTTGAAATTACCGTGGTAGCTATCATTACAGATGTTGCACTAGATTATATGCATTTTTTTCTGATACATGCATAGTTTCCAATGCTGATTTAAATAATTGTTTTATATGCTAGTTTCATTTTAAAAGAGTTCCTACAATCATATAAGCATATTTTAATTATGTAACTTCTATGTATTGCAAGAAAGACAGAAGTTTTACATATTTATTTCATTAATGTACCTTTTTGTTAATGGAATGAGATACCGATGGTTTACAAACTTTCTGATCAATGACGTTGTTTTTGTTTTGAATCTTTGCAACAGAATTTATTTTAGTGCTGAGAAAATGTGCTTGTTTACATACATGGGTTGTTATTACCTGGTTTATACTGTTTTTCAGTGTCAAACGCAGTAAACACCAGTGGCAACCTAATGTGCTATCCACTTATGTTTTGTATTTACATTAAACTAGTCCCATCATCTATAATACATGTATATAATATAGGGAAAGATCTATTATCAAAAAAGGTGCATGGTGCTGTTTAAAAGGAGCGGGGTGGAAAGCTGGCCCAGTTCTTTGATATTTTGTAAAAATTGTTCAATCCAAAGTGTGTTTTACCATAGTTCAATGCTTCTAATTAAGGTTTTTAAACATAGTCATTGAATATTTGCAAGAAACATCGAATTTCACAATTTCTGTATTGACCAGCCCCAAGGTTCAGCACGGGTAACCAAAATGTAGCCAGTTGCAGCACCCTGCTATTTTACTTGCTCTGGATCTTCCCTTAAAAAATTAGCCAACTTGTTATGCCAAAAACTCTAACTGTGCTTATGATCTTTGAGCATGTCAAAATATTCACGTGCATTCTTTGTCATAAATATTTTACTTTCCTAAATATTTGCTTTTTACCACTTCAAGCAGTATCAGTTAGCATGCTGTTGTAGTAGATGAATAATGAAAATGCCACAAAATAGCTTTAATTACTTTTTTTACCTTTACTATTTTTGTTCATCTTCTTCATCATTACTCATTATGTTTGTGTTATTACTGTCAACAGTCAAGGCTCTATGTCAGAAAAATAAGCTTATAACACACTATTATGTGAAGTTGGAATAAGACGTCAAACATAGAATAAACTGTTTTATTACAGCAATGTTTTATATGCAGTTTACCATTTGTCATTTGCGAATTTTGCAGAGTAATTTGTGCAATAGACACCTGCATATACAACAGTAAAATTGATTTTGCCACAAAACTGTATACTTGTATGCATTTACAAAACTTTCACAAAAAATTCAACTGTGTCCATGCATGCATGAATACAGTTTATAAATACAGTCAAAATGATTAAAGACAGTTTTAATGAAAAGGTCCTGTAAAAAGGCTAATTATAACAAAATTATTGACAGACTATAACAAACATACATAAACAACATGAAATGCTCAGTTTTATTTGAAAAAAGAACAAAAATCATGTCCATTCTCTGTTTGATGTCTTATTCTAACTTCACATAATACAGTGTTTTATGAATTTTATTTTTCGTTCGTTATCCATATAGTAGCTGACTGATATTTATTGGAATAGTTGAGTTGAAGTGAAACGCTATGACAATTATTCTAAAAACACTTTTATTTGAACTAAATGCATTTTGTCTTAATAATATGTAAGAGAGCTTTATTTTAAATGATCTTATACACAACTTACAACTGTAGGTTAAATATAAACCAAACATTTATACTATTATTTGCAATCAGGTTGGCGTTTATTACATATTTTTTCAAACCTATATTTTTATATTGCTTGCTCACTGAAAATCTAGTATGCTGATGTCTTATAATTTAGAATGAACTTGATCAGCATGAAATTTATTCATTGCATGATCATTTATTTACATTCCTATAACCATGGCAGCATTACAGATTTTTGACGGTTGTGAACAGATTTTGCGTAAATGGTTATTTTGTGTATGTGTGCTAGATAATAGTGTGTTTATATATATTTTTGTATGCCGTTACCATGCATTTCTACAATCAAATTGTTTCAAGCTGTTATGTTTACATTTTGATACGCATTCCATTGCTCCGAAATCCAAATCTGCTGTATTCAGCGTTTTACATATTCCCTTTATAGATTGGCTCAGTTTTGTTGATTTCATCCGTTGATTTACATTTTATTTTGTAGTTTCTGTTGTTGTGTTATTATTTTTGTATTTGGAAAAGATTTTTTTTATATATTATGCAACATAACATTTATTATCGGTTGTGAAATCAAATAGTTTTTATGGCCCCCACAAAGTGGGAGGCATTAAGCATTGCACTTCTCCGTCTGTCCATACGTATGTATGTCCCAAAATTGTGTGGACTCAACTCCACTAACACAAATTTCGCTCAAAATTTCACAGCTGAAGAACCTCAACATGTAGGTGATCGTAAAGGACTTATTTTTTGCTGCGACCAACTTTGTCAGAATTATGGCTTTTTGTCATATTTTTTTCCACTATAGAATATATACTTTCCAAAATGTTGTGAACTCAACTCCTCTTTAACTGCTTGGCGGATTTCACTCAAACTTTCACAGCTGAAGAACCTTAACATGTAGAAGGAATTCTGGCTATGACCAATTTTAGCCGAGTTATGGCCCTCCTGTTTTTTCCACTATAGAATATATATGACAATACATTTGTGGAGGTAAAAATTAATGTTGGCGACACGACCTTTGTCATGGGGTCATCCGTGTCTGAGACAAATCTAGTTATTGTTTGTTTCTGTCTGATTTCTGTATTATGATGAATTTGTTTTGACCGACTTAAATTTTAAGATAGATAGTGAAATTATGCAGTTCTGTAGTCCTATATAGACTAGGGCTGAATTTTGTTATCTTAAAATCGCATAGAATTAGAAGTGACTCAGACATTTCAAAAGTTTTACATGTTTAAAGTAGTGTTACTAAAACTTGCGATATCAGATCACAGTTGGATCACAGCAAATTTAGGTTGGAAGCCATATCTATCGTCATTTTATATAAAAATTTCAACAGTATATAATTTCATCATAAATTCAAATGTATTTGAATCCCTGTATGTTATGTCGAATACATGTAATGACTTCATACATTTACCAGTAGACCAGGGCAGTTTTTAGCTTGACCATTCACAGAATAGTTTGAGCTAAACTACTCACTTGTTCGTCGGCGTCGACATAATGCTCTGGTTAAGGTTAGCTTGCATCAAGTCCATGTCTCTGTAACTACTACAGATATTGAATTGAAACTTCCCACGTCTTCGGGGTCATTATGTGAGGTCACTGACTAAGGCCCATAACTCTGACCTGAAATTGAGCAGAATTATGCCTCTTTTTGTTCTTAGAAAATCAGGTTAAAGTTTTTGTGCAACAACTCCATATCTCTATATCTACTACAGATTTTCAATTGAAACTTCACACATGCGTTCAGGGTAATTGTACACGGTCACTGGTCAAGACCCATAGCTGTGACCCGCATTTTAGCAGAATTATGCCCCTTTTTGTAGTGATAAAAGCCCATAACTCTGACAAAGTGGTTGAATAGTTGAGTGCGCTGTCCTGAGACAGTTCTTGTTAAGTTGACAATGAACAATGACCACGAAGACTGGTTTGATGGCAAAGTTATTTAATGATATTTTTGTTCTTAAAATGTGTTTTTCTGTAGTTAAACATAGAAAAATAGTTATTTGTGCCTATTTTTATATAAAGTTCATGCAATCTTCAGAAAAATGAAGTTTGTACATAGTGCTAGCTTTTTGAGTAGTTCTTTTTTAGCCAGAATATGTGGAATCTATACCATAAGCAGGTACAATCATGTCACGTTTTTATAACTGTTACCTTTTTCATGTAGTAATTTCCAGCCTCCAGGCAAACGTGTAAAGTTTTCATGTTTTTGTTTATTTAGGTAAATTCTTTTTGGACAGAAATAATTTGAATAAATTGAGCGCAGTCATTTTAAACTGTGTGTGAAGATGTACATTAAGCTGCTTTGTAAATAGACGATTCAAAATTGTATTTTGGTTTAAACTGTCCCGGGCCCGTATTCACCAACCTATTCTTAGACTTACGATTAAAGAACAGTCTGAGGCTCAAGAAAAAATACTTGTGAGTTCGAGGATATGCCTGGTAGCAATTGTCGCCTATGTCACTAACAAGGATATGCCTGGTAGCAATTGTCGCCTATGTCACTAACAAGGATATGCCTGGTAGCAATTGTCGCCTATGTCACTAACAAGGATATGCCTGGTAGCAATTGTCGCCTATGTCACTAACAAGGATATGCCTGGTAGCAATTGTCGCCTATGTCACTAACAAGGATATGGCTGGTAGCAATTGTCGCCTATGTCACTAACAAGGATATGTCTGGTAGCAATTGTCGCCTATGTCACTAACAAGGATATGGCTGGTAGCAATTGTAGCCTATGTCACTAACAAGGATATGGCTGGTAGCAATTGTCACCTATGTCACTAACAAGGATATGGCTGGTAGCAATTGTAGCCTATGTCACTAACAAGGATATGGCTGGTAGCAATTGTCGCCTATGTCACTAACAAGGATATGTCTGGTAGCAATTGTCACCTATGTCACTAACAAGGATATGGCTGGTAGCAATTGTAGCCTATGTCACTAACAAATCATTCTAACTAAAGAATGCTATAACTAGAGTTGGTGAATAGCAAGTAAGATTCCAATTAACATCCTTCTGAGGACTTGGGCAATATTCCAGAAACATCTTAAGTGAAATCTTATCCTTAGCCTTAAATTCGTCATTTTTCTTAAGCATTTTATTCCATGTATATATGAAATTCTGCTGAATGTTCACTAATTATAAACATATTTTTAACTACTATTTACTTAACTGTAATTGTATTCATTAATTTATATGTAGTTTTAAAAATATTACCTTACACAGATTGGAACTTAAGTGAAAATATTTTAAGATAAACTTAAGATGTGTCTGGAATATGGCCCCAGAACAGTTTCAAGAATGTTCTTTATTCTTACGGGGGTTGGTGAATATAACCCATGACTACTGCATCAGTAACAGCCTTTTGGTAAAACATATCTTTGGTAAGTCTTTCACTTATTAATATATATCATATTGTTTAAACTAATCTGCAACTTAAAGCCATACATTTCTAAGTAGCTTTATGAATACCTGCTCCATACTGTATCTACTATGATGCACCAACATTTTCCCTCGGGGTGGGGGGGGGGGAAATGGTACGCAAATATGGGACTTTAGACTGAAAGTGATTTGAGACACTCGGGAATTTGACACGCCAAATGATTCCGGCTCCCGGGAAATAGACTGGTAAATTTTAGATCCCGGTAAAATTGGGCCCTCTCGGGCTATTTGATACACCAAGCATCTCCCACTGTGGGGATTTAGACCAAAAATGCTTGGCTCTAGGGTGGGGAATTGGACCCCCAAGCAATAAAATTAGTCAAATTCCTTTGGGTCATCCCGCTGCTCCACCCACCTGGGGAAAAATATTGATGGGTGCATGAGAACAGGAGTGGCCAATGTATATCTGTATAGTGATTATGCAAATATTGTCCCGGTACAATCAAAATCCCATTTGCCATATTTTAATTGTGATTGTTTTCATAGCATTATGTTTATGTTATCATAGCAAAGTAGCTTTATATATACTTATATATTATGTGTGTGTTAGTGTTTGTTTTGTGATATTTGTATGTGGATAATACAACTTGTGACCATTGTTGCTCATGCCCATTTACTTGTGGACACATTTCACTGCTGAGGGAAGTTTAATTTTAACTCTTAAGATGAATCATGACTAAGACTACTTTAGTTTGTAGCTTGGACAAATTTACCTGAAACTCTTGTTCTCTATTACTGTAATGTAATACTTGAATTATTACCTCCTCCAAGTATGTTTTACCTCCACCAAGGATGTTTTACCTCCACCAAGGAAGTTTTACCTCTGCCAAGGAAGTTTTACCTCCGCCAAAGAAGTTTTACCTCCACCAAAGAGGTTTAATTTATTCCAAGGGGGTTTTACCTACGCCAAGGAAGTTTTACCTCCATCAAAGAGGTTTAATTTATTCCAAGGGGTTTTTACCTCCGCCAAGGAAGTTTTACCTCCACCAAAGAGGTTTAATTGATTCCAAGGGGGTTTTACCTACGCCAAGGAAGTTTTACCTCCACCAAAGAGGTTTAATTTATTCCAAGGGGTTTTTACCTCCGCCAAGGAAGTTTTAGCACCACCAAAGAGGTTTAATCTATTCCAAGGGGGTTTTACCTCCGCCAAGGAGGTTATGTTTTTGCTGGCATTGGTTTGTCAGTTTGTCTGTTACTAGTACCAGTAGTTAGCAATTTAATGCAATACGTACATGCAGACTTACATGAAATTATCTGGGAAGGTTGGAAACGGGCCATTGAACATAGGATTAAATTTTGGTGGTGATCAGGGTCACCATCTGGATCCAGAAATTTAGGGGGGGGGTTGGAAAAATGAGTTGCCTTGGCGGAGGTCTGCGCTCTCCAAATGGTTTCTTGTTTCATATATGCATCCACAGTTGGGTTAGTTTACTAGAAATCACATTGACGCTTCCACAAATGTCAATCATATTCAAATTAATCTGCAATATTATCCAATCATCGCACTTGAATATCATGTGTTTAGCGGTTAAACTATTGTATACAAAAGAGCGTGTGCATACTGTTTGTGATATTCGAATGATCACGTGGTAATGTTTGTGATTTTCGATGAATGGAAATTAATCCTTTACCAATAGCTAGGGTGGAGCTTCAAGTATTCGTGGCAAAACCTGGATCAGTCAATTGTGTAATTGACAAGCAGCAGAATGTTTGAAGCTAAATGTACAAATTCAAGACGATACATGTACCTTTTACTTTCGTCATAATTGATTTCTTATAAAGTCCTGTATAATGGTCAGTGTCAGGTAAATTTCTCCGAGCAATAACACATTTTAAATTTACTATACTCATTTTGAGGCTCCATTTCTTAATTAGTTTCTTCAAAAATATCATAATTCACTTGTTTCTTAAGATTTTGAAAAATATTGACAAATTTCATGAATTTGGATTAAATAAAACATCTTAATATATATTTACCATTTGTGAATATTAAAGCCTATATATATTTACATTTGTTTTATGCAGATCTCAGTAAAAGTCTAAATGATGCCGGAAGGCATTTTTACATAGTATTAGCAAAACACAGTCATACACGCTGTTTATATAGTCTATTTTATTTAACTGCTCAAACATAAAATATAAATACATACAATGTATACTATGTCGTTATCATTTGAAGTAAAGTAGTGTTGATAGTGTACAGTTTAGTTGCTGTATTAAACAATAATGGCTTTGTTGCATTTATTTGCGGACAATCTAACAAATGAATATAATAATCATAGATTTAGTGACAGTCTGGTTCAAATGCCTCGATGTGGACCTAGATAAACCAAGTATATGTTTGTATATCAGTGAAGGTTTTATGCATTTTTGTATTTGTTTAATATACCTTTGGGCTAATAAGATGGTTGCATTGTTGCACATTCTTCAACTCGTCACCTTAGTTCAATAACTCCATATCTGCAATACAAAATAGAAGCACTTATTGAGTTCTAGCATTGTTACACATTCTTCAACTCGTCACCTTAGTTCAATAACTCAATATCTGCAATACAAAATAGAAGCACTTATTGAGTTCTAGCATTGTTACACATTCTTCAACTCGTCACCTTAGTTCAATAACTCAATATCTGCAATACAAAATAGAAGCACTTATTGAGTTCTAGCATTGTTACACATTCTTCAACTCGTCACCTTAGTTCAATAACTCATTATCTGCAATACAAAATAGAAGCACTTATTGAGTTCTAGCATTGTTACACATTCTTCAACTCGTCACCTTAGTTCAATAACTCAATATCTGCAATACAAAATAGAAGCACTTATTGAGTTCTAGCATTGTTACACATTCTTCAACTCGTCACCTTAGTTCAATAACTCAATATCTGCAATACAAAATAGAAGCACTTATTGAGTTCTAGCATCGTTACACATTCTTCAACTCGTCACCTTAGTTCAATAACTCAATATCTGCAATACAAAATAGAAGCACTTATTGAGTTCTAGCATCGTTACACATTCTTCAACTCGTCACCTTAGTTCAATAACTCCATATCTGCAATACAAAATAGAAGCACTTATTGAGTTCTAGCATCGTTACACATTCTTCAACTCGTCACCTTAGTTCAATAACTCCATATCTGCAATACAAAATAGAAGCACTTATTGAGTTCTAGCATCGTTACACATTCTTCAACTCGTCACCTTAGTTCAATAACTCCATATCTGCAATACAAAATATACGCACTTATTGAGTTCTACGGTGACAAACTATGCACTTGCTTAGCACAATCAATCATTTTATCTTTTTCATGTTAATTTGAATGTAATCTAGAGGTGGACCTTACGAAATAATCTTTTCTCACTGTTTTAATAAGGAATACCACTATTTTTATGGAGTATGCAATTTATCAATTAGCGTCTTTCGTTCAGGTCGCAAGATCGCAACATGTTGTGCTGTTGTTTTGTTCAGGTCGCAAGATCGCAACATGTTGTGATGTTGTTTTGTCTATGCTTAAAAAGTACCTTGTGGGATAAAAATATTACATTTTCTATGAGTATTTTTTTGGACAAATATATATTAAAATAAAATATACATAAAATCCTTAATTTAATGGAACATTATGACAGTTCCTTCTCTTTTACATGATTATTATAAAGTAGCATATCACAAAATAAAATGAAAATATGTTTTGTATCCTTAATTTAATTTTATTAAATAGTATGTACCTGCAGTTCTGTATCTTTGATATATTTATGAAGCTTTAAATAAAAGTGATTTCTTTAACACAGACCAAATCCTTAAAGCTCCTAAGCAAAATCTTAACTTGGACCAAATCCTTAAAGCTGCTAAGCAAAATCTTAACTTGGACCAAATCCTTAAAGCTCCTAAGCAAAATCTTAACTTGGACCAAATCCTTAAAGCTCCTAAGCAAAATCTTAACTTGGACCAAATCCTTAAAGCTCCTAAGCAAAATCTTAACTTAGACCAAATCCTTAAAGCTCCTAAGCAAAATCTTAACTTGGACCAAATCCTTAAAGCTCCTAAGCAAAATCTTAACTTAGACCAAATCCTTAAAGCTCCTAAGTAAAATCTTAACTTGGACCAAATCCTTAAAGCTCCTAAGCAAAATCTTAACTTAATCTAAACTAAAGTGAAAATTTCAAGTCCTATTCACTATGTACAAATAAATATATATTTTTTAATATTGTAAAATACGTAGCATTCATTGATCCATAACCCAAATAAAATTATTTAAATTCATTTATTAAAAAAAACAACTTCAGATACAACACCAAAAGCATAAATTATGGTTACAAACACAGGGAATCTTGATTTTATTAACGTTTTTCATATTCGTGAGGCTTGAACGAAAGTGCCAGATTGTAAAATATGTTGTTGTCTTCATTTTGCACTAAAGTACAAGCGGTTATTTTGATTTACGTCATTAAAAACTGTCACCTTAGTTACACAATTGTCTGATTGTAAAATTCCTTAGATAGTTTTAATGTTCGCCAATGATTTATTGTAAGGCATACAGTATTAATCTAGAAAAAAACAACATTAACGTACATTTAATTTACTCCGCTGTTTATAAATCAAAAAGAAGTATCGTGCAGAGCATGTGTACATCTTTCTTAGTACACGGAAAACACAGTCGTCTGTCTGGTTCAGAAGTATTTTTAATGAAATCTTCCGATATTTTTCCCTGTATTTCTTTCATTTTAATGAGATACAATGATGTTAGTTTGAAATTTAAAGTTTATCGTACCTTTCTTTATGTTGCCAGGAGATTTAGAGAGAATTTGAATTATTGTTAGATATTAATGTAATTGTTTATTGTTTAATGTTTTCTATTTTGATGACAATGTAGTATTGCTGATTTTGAAGTTTTGTTTTTTGGCGGGATGCTAGACCATTGCACTATTGTTTGGGAAGCAATCCGTATCATCCATTTAAAGCATCCATGAACTGAAGCGTGTTTTTACGGTTGTTCATCGCCAAAACAATAAGATGAATAATGGGGGAAAATATTGATATCTCAAAGAAAAAATATGAAATTCAATACCAAAGTGATGTAAGAGCTATAAATTATTGTCATATTCATTAATTGGAATTTAAAATTATAAAAATGACACTCGGAAAGGATAAGTGTTGTATAGATCTATATTGTTGATGTTAATTTTGTGACATGTTCATTATTTTTGTTTGGGACGCTTACAATGCACAAAGGTCATGAATTAATTTGAAACTTTAAAAATACAGTCAGGATGCCGATATAATAACAGCCTTGAGTATGTGTCAGTATTATGCTGGGCTATGTTTAACCAGTATTGTTAAAACCATTTGCTAAAGCTACATATAACACTTAATACCGTTTTTCAATGAACAGTACATGCAAATAATGTCAGGCACATGCCGTAACGTGGTTGTGAGAATTATCCTTTAAATATTGTTTATTTATTAAATAACCGCATGCATTTCTGCGCATTGTTTAATATATTCAAATGTCCACTCAACTGTTTCACTGTCTTGATTATCACCATCAATATCATCATCATAGGGCGTGATTACTCTTTCCAGAAATGTATCTGGCGATTTGTTTAACCCGGACTTATCATTCCAGCTTTTGTGATAATGACGTTCACTTGAGAAAAAAATCACATTTATATTTTGTTTTATTATGTTTTTGATTATTTTTGATACTAACATAGAAGTAATGTGATTTCAATAAAATTGGAATTGGAAAATACGTTCTTTGTTTTTGTTTTCCCCCTAACCAACCAGTAACAATCGCTCATGTTTGGACGCTCTCAAGAAAACCAAACCCTCACACGTAAGCAATAGTTGATGTACTCAGGATAGCACAGTAAAGATCACTTGTTTCACATCGCTGCCAGTACTTGCCGCGCTTCATTACGATTCTGGTCAGATTCGGACTGTGCCTGGAAAACTCGCCTCACAAGTTAGAAACACTCCATACTCAGGAGAGCGCATTGGGTCATTTCGGCTTTCTTGTTTCCCATGCAATAGTCTACCAATCGTGACTCAACGATTTCAATCGCTCAGGTTTGGACGGTGCCTGGAAAACTTCCCTCACACATGCGTGATACTAAAAGTACTCGGGTTAGCGTATTGGGTCATTTAAGCTCACTTATTTTTCTTCCACCACTACCTGTTGCGCTACATTACAGTTCCACTCATTCATGGTAGGACTGTGCCTGGAAAACTCGCCCTACACGTAAGCGATAATCAATGTTCAGGTGAGCGTACTGGGCCACCACGAGCCTCTTGTTTCATATAAGCACCAGTACCTGTCGCTCTGCATTACGATTCCATTCATTCAGGTTAGACCGTGCCTTAAAACATCGCTCGCATGGTACTCAGGTGAGTGCATTGGACCATTTAAGCTCTCATGTTGCCGCGATTACATTATGATTCGAGGCATTGTACTTAGTACTGAGGCTGGATAACCCCTACGGTACGCTCGATCCAATTTCTGTACCTGGCCCCATTTCTTCGTACATTCTAAAACTTTATATACATCTTAAATATTGGTCAAAAAGAATGTTAACAACAATTTTCATTGGTCAATATTTTGAGAGAAGAACAACATTGAGGTCAAGAACTTTCGTAGTCATTGGGCCAGAATTGGCGCAATGAGAGTAATCTCTATACCGGACAGATACGTTTTAGTCTACGTGAATAGTAACATATTTTGCAATAGTAGGGTCGTTGGTTCGATTTTGTCCCATGACTTCATAGTTTGGCACTCACGCCGTGTCTTGATTTTAAATACAAGATTTTAAAGTCCCGTTTCTTTGTTAGTTACACACCTCGCCTGTTGTCAAAATCTCTGACGATAAAGCACAACTGTTTGCGTTTAGTTTATTATAGACGTAGTCTGCGGTACCTGTTTCATAAAATAAACGAATATTTATGTGAGAAGTCGTATTTCAACACTATTATATAGAATTGAAATGGCTAACTTAGAAAGATCTTGTACAAATAAGGAGTAGAGGCAAATTCTCTGGACTTGAGCATACTTCGTATTCGTGATGTGTCATCTTCAAGATTTAGCTCAAAGAAAGTAAACGAACGAAACTAAACGGATGGTGCATACTACGTATATATTTTAGAGTTCTTTTACAAATCTTTGAACGTGACAAGAAATTCTGTTGCTCGTATAACTGTAGTCACTCAAAAAAAGCATGCCAGTTTATCGACTGTTCGTAATAATACTCATTAATGTCTGTGTACACGCCCGTCATTTGTCAAGTCCTCATCGT
Organism: Congeria kusceri; assembly: GCA_027627225.1. Taxonomy (NCBI): domain Eukaryota; kingdom Metazoa; phylum Mollusca; class Bivalvia; order Myida; family Dreissenidae; genus Congeria; species Congeria kusceri. The sequence goes on from CM051037.1 coordinate 30,113,561, forward strand.
ACAAATCCATCCTCAGAACATAAAGCATTGTGTTTAACATCATTCTATTTGCCGAAGACAGCGTTATTTTTATATGCTCATGCTTTTCTTGAATTTTGTTGAGATTCGATACTTTCAGCACATTCAAAGGCATTGCCATTCTTAGTACTTCGAGGAACTGTTCCTTAGCATAACGACTCCGTGTTGACCCGAACTCAGCTTTCGTTGTTGTTGTTGTTTTAAGAATTGTAAACATATTATGCTTGCATTGTGTTGACCCGAACTCAGCTTTCGTTGTTGTTGTTGTTTTAAGAATTGTAAACATATTATGCTTGCCTTGTGTCAATCTTAATTCCACTTGTTCCAGTTTCAGTCAATGCAACTGGGGATAAATGACTGCGATGGTCATGTGTAGCTCATATTATTGGACACATGGGTGAATGATGTGGTCTGAACACATCTTTTGGTCGATATGCACCTATCAATATTTTCCCCCACGGGGGGGGGGGGGGGGGCGGCGGCGGGCAATCCCTGGGGAGTTTGACTCATTGTATTTTGGGGGATCTAATTCCCCACCCTAGAGCCAAGCATTTTGTCTAAATCCCCTCAATGGGGGATGCTTAATTGGTGTATCAAATGGCTCGGGGGCCAATATTATCGGGATCTAAAATCCAAACAAAGTCTATTTCCCGGGACCCGGAATCATTCGGCATGTCAAATTCCCGCCTGTCGTGAATTGCTTTCAATCTAAAGTCCCGTATATGCCCGCCGCCCCCCCCCCCCCCCCGGGGGAAAATATTGATAGGTTCAATATGAGGTGGATTATATCGGACAACAGGCAATTGATAATACGAAACGCCTTCAGTACATAGAGTTGGTAACTTTAAAAAAAAGCGACTTACTCTCAGTATGAGAATGCATTCAGTTTATGGTGTTCGCAACTTTGAACAAACATGCGACTTGCTAGGAATATGAGAATGCCTTCAGTTCGTAATGTTGGCAACTTTGAACATGCAAGCGACTTGCTTGGGACATGAGAACGCCTTCAGTACGTAATGTTGGCAACAAGGAATAAAAACAAGCGACTTGCTTGGAATATGAGTATGTCTCCAGTTCGTAGTGTTGGCAACTTTGAATAAATATGCGACTTCTTGGAATATGAGAATGCCTTCTTCAATCCCTGCTGTGGCAACTTTGAACATGCTTCGAATATGACAATGCATTCATTTAGTAATGTTGGCAACTTTGAATAAGCAAGCGACTTGCGTGGAATACATGTATAAGAATGCATACGGCACGTTGTGTTGGTAACTTTGAACAAAAAAGCGACTTGATTGTAATACGAGAATGCCTTCTGTCTGTTGTGTCGGCGACTTTGAACATTTAAGATACTTGCTTGGAATATGAGAATGCATTCATTACGTAATGTTGGCAACTTTGGACAAACAATCGACTTGCTTGCAATATGAGAACGCCTTCAGTTCGTTGTGTTGGCCACTTTGAACAAACAAGCAACTTGCTTAAAATATGAGAATGCATTGAGTTTGTAATGTTGGTAACTGTGAACATGCAAGCAACTTTGTCGCCTGGATTATTTTTCTGGACTCTGCTAGTGACCACGTTAGCCGGCAGGGACGTCGACAACTTTTGAACATTGGAGCGGCGTGGCGCGGGAAGAGGGGACGGCGGCGGATTTTTTCTTTGCAATTAAAATAGTAAAATTTCCCATTTTAGACTATTCAATGTTCTGTATTAAGGAATTAATTAGGACGCAATAACTACAGTGAATATAATATTATCAGATTTATTTAAATGGTGCAGTGTATGTGTAAGTTGCAAACCACTGAGGGTTGAATGAACGTTGTTCTGGAATTTTCTTTCCGAACGAACGTTTATGCAAGTTGAAAGTAGGTGGCTGATTTGGTACATTGGCAGATTTGGTACATTTCATATTTAAGGACAATACCAGAATGGGACATGAGTGCTGCCAAATAGCCTGAAATAGGTAAATTAACAAGCCTAAGCACGTGTAGGACATAATTAACGCACACGCAGTTTGGAAGAAAATTTATTGTAATCTAAATGTAAACATAATTTATAAATATAATGATTATGTTAAACATGTACACGTATTAAAATATTATATAAACATGCTCACAATGACTTAAACGTATAGAGTTACATCTTGACATATGAATAGGCATCCAATTTAAAATTTGGTAAAATTAATGTGCACATTGTTTTGTGTTAGAAGAATATACGAATTAAATACCAAAATTGGTAACACTACTTTCGATAATAATACATACCCATTTTAATAAAACCGTGCGTCACTGGAAATATTGAAATTGAAAACAGTAAACACCGGTATGTAATAAACAAGACAATTTTGAAATAAACATCAATTGTACCGTTAAATGTAATTACAATGTATAAGTAATATCGGCACTACACTTGGCACATATAAAAATAATGAGAAACACTTTTTTTAAAACAATGAAATGTTACCATAACGTTTGTAGATGGCAATACAAATCATACAAATAAATTGAAATAAATTGTAAAATAATAATGTTAAAATATATTTATGTGCAAAAAAAGAAACAGAGCTCCAAAATTGTCCACTGTTTTCATTCTCATATGAGGTAACACTTATACAACAAATACAAGACTGCGGTCTTGTCATTGGGTTAACAACAGGACCACTTAATGCTCATTTGCATTATGTCTGTAGATCTAATATCTGTTAAATAGGAGTTGGTTGTGAGTTTAAAGTTTAAAGAACGCTGTACACCTATTTCTACTAACATAAATGTATAACATTAGTTTAACTAGCTACGCGAGGAAGATTTCCGGTTGCCATGGCAACACCATCGAAGATGACGTCATGTGAAATAGATATGAGGTCAGATGTACCGGAACGGGATCAACTTTCTTTCCACGTCAGCTGTGGCATTCCGTGTACCTTGAAGTTCCAGCCCATCGCCCTGTGAACGAAAACGTAGACGTAAACGTATAATAACGTAAAACGTAAATTGATAACGTAAAAATTATTGTATAATCTGACAGCATTGCAACTTCATAGCGCATCACGGTTTTGCGTGGGCTGCTTGTTCTCCTTGTAAACGTATGTTAACATTATTTTAAGTCAACATATTACACCTTTTACCTTTCTTTAATAATATATGATACAACAGTATTGTAGCAATCGTGTTGTTGTTGATGATTTCTAACAGCCTTTAATATAAGTACAATATATGGCCAAAGCTCTAACATTAGAATAAGAACATTGTAATTAATTATCTAGCTACGGCAAACAAAATTGTTATTACAATTGCACGTTGCCATAGTAACCACTGACGAACGCTCTTAGTCCGCCGTTAAACACTACGGGAAGCGCTACCTGAGATTATCGGCCATCTTGATCTGCTTGTCCATCATTTCACGCTCGTGTTTCCTCTGCAGCTCCTTGTCCCTGAGTAGTTCCTCCTCCCTGAAACACGCCATCAATATCCAGTCAAGCAAAGTATACATTCAGTCAAGTAAAAAAGCTTCATTCAAGTAAAGAAAGGCTTCAGTCAAGTAACGAAAAGTTTTAGTCAAGTAAAGAAAGGCTTCAGTCAAGTAACGAAAGATTTAGTAACATAAAGAAGGGCTTCAGTTAAGTAAAAAAAATAGCCTTCAGTAAAGTTAAGATAAACTTCAGTCAAGTAAGCTGAAGTCAAGTAAAGCAAAAACTTCTGTCAAGTAAAGAAAAACTTTATTCAAGTAAAGAATACATCAGTAAAGCAAAGTATAACTTCAGTCGAGCAAAGTATGCCTTCAGGTAACAAACAAAAGCCTCTGTCAAGTAAAGAATATGTTCAATCAAGTGAAGAAAAGCTTCAGTCCAGTAAATAAAATAATTCAGTCAATTAAAACAACAAAATCAGTCAAGTAAAGAAAACTGTCTGTTAAGTAACGAAACGTTTCAGTCAAGCAATGTATAGCTATTCAAAACTAAAGTATAGCTTCATTTGAGCAATGTAAAGCTTTATTCAAGAAAATTAAATATTGAGTCATGGATAGTATAGATTAAAAGTCAAATAAAATGAAGATTCATTCAAGCGAATTAAAATATACGGATTCTTTCAAACAAAAAGTCAAGTTTCGTTCAGAAACGTCGCGCTTTAGTCAAGCAAATTTCATCTCAGTCAAGAAGTGATGCTTAAATTAAGCAGCCAAGCTGTATTCAAGTAGTCAGGCTTCAGACTAGTGGCAAGAGTTCAGTGAAGCAGTGAGGCTCCAGTCAGACTTCGATCAATACCGGGGTAAATGAGGCTTCAGTCAAGCAGTCACGCTTCTGCCAATCATCCAGGCTTCAGTTAATTATTCAGGGTTCAGTATATAGCAGCAAATCTTCACTCAAGCAGCCAAGCTTCAGTCAAACAATTTGAGAATTAAGTCAAGCAATGAGGCTCAAGTCGAACAATTCCATGCTTCAGACAAGCAGGTTTCAGTCAAGCAGGGTAACGCACGAGATAATTAACACACTAATTAAGAAAACATTGCACTGATATGCGCATTCTGTGAATTTTCTGGCAAGCATGCGTACATCTAAAAACAACCGATGTAAATGAATATGAGGCGTGTCATGGGAAAATCGGGCTTAATGCATGTGCGTAAAGTGTCGTCCCGGATTAGCCTGTGCAGTCCGCACAGGCTAATCCAGGACGGTAATTTCCACTATCAGTGGATTTATGTTTAGAAGAGACTTCCTTAAAACAGAAAATACCATAAACTCGGAGAGTGCCGTCCCGGATTAGCCTGTGCCGACATGCATTAAGCCCGGTTTTCCCACGACGCGCCTCATATATACAAAACATATATCCATATATTGACAATATTTCGCATTATAACACTCGGTTGTTTAATAATATTTAATGTAAAATGCAAGTGCAACATCAGCCTCTATAGTGTCGGTGTTAAACAACATATATTTCTTGCCAGAGAATATTCTATAGAGATCGTATGTAAAAACAATTTGCACAAATGATTCAGACAAAACTCTATTTTCACAGTGAAATCTGACGTATTAGCCATTTAAAAGTTAATGTTGGAGATATGATCATATGGCATACACATGCACTATACAATTATATACGGGTATGTGTATAATAAACAGTATATGTATGCACATAACGTCGATGTCAATCATATTCAAATATTCAAATATTCCACGACACAGATTGGCTTATTTTAAAAAGCGTGGAATTACAAGTACATGTGTACATATACGTAATTGAAGTCGGTTGAATACATTCAAAAATAACACGTGTACAGTGATATACTGGGAACACACATTTTAAATTCACAAGCTTAAATGTTTAAATACCACCACGCTATAAAATCACTGCACCACAAACCGACAGGCACGCGTGCAATGTCACTGGGGGCTTGCCACGTACCGAATCGAATCAGAAGGGGTAACAACTCCGTGAGTTGGAAATCATACGGAGTTGTCTTTCCTAACGTTTGCAGTTATCTGTCAACAAAAAGTCACAGTTGTCCGTACGGAAGAAAATAGCGAAAAACAAGAATTACAATCGATGACATTAAAAAGTACACTCGATTTTTCTAGACTATTGATAAAAATAAGAATATCAAAATGGAAACAAACAATTAAACTCTATATGAAAGGAGTTATCTCAGGCGCCTATCAACGTTTCCCCAAGAGGGGAGGGAGCGGCGGACATATACGGGACTTTATACTGAAAGCGGTTCCCGACAGGCGGGAATTTGACATTCCGAATGATTCCGGGTCCCGGGGTAATAGAGCAAGGGAAATGAGTATATAGCTTTTGTTGCGTTTATTTTTAGTAATAATTACATAATAAATTAATAACGATACATTTATACATGAATTGACATTACACTTGACAGTAAATTGTCGGACGGAAAGCGAAGACAAGTGTTTTTCACTGCATAAGGAGAGTTATATGTCCTTTGAATCAAAAAGGGAAGACACTATGTGTGTATGTAATATATAATACGAATAATAAATGTTCTTTTTACATAAAATGACACAAACATTGGTGAAATGCGATCGAAATATATAAAAACAAGTTGTTTTGGAATATATTCAGTATCTTTTGAAAACATAGTATCGTGAAATCTACAGCAAACGACACAATCTCCTAGCAGAGTTATCGTTCGTTGCTCTCACCATACACGTCTACAACGGGCTCAATGACAAGAATCTAGTCAAAACTGAACAAACGTATTTAACGCACATTTAAGCTCATTGTTATGACCGAAAGCATAAAAATAAAGAATTAATGGTTTTTAAATGATCACAAATTGGGCTCCCCAAATTTTTTTGATTCATATTATTGGAACTTTTTTCTTGCCCATTTACGCAGATGGAATCAGTTCGCATAATTTATGTAAACACAGTGGTAATTTGCACAAGTTCCCATGCTTTTCATGAATAACTGTAATTCTAACACTCATATCAGTTGTCAAAAAACTGAATAAGTCATTTTGAGGGCCGTCTATGAAACATGTTGCAAAGTATTTGAAGTATGAAATATATAATACATTTAACAATTTACAAACACAAAATCACTTGGTCAGTTTTTGACCACTAATAAGTAAATTTGCACAGTAAACCATGTTGCGTTGTTGAAATTACCTGTGTTTTCTTACTTCATTGAACCAAATTAATTAATGTCTCCATTAAATTTTGATGCCACACACACCTAGTATACGATTTTTAGACGACCCTCGGAATTGAAATACTTGACTGAACGCTACTTCACTCTGCTCTACATGGAAAAATCATGCATGGGAACTACACTCTTTTTACGGGAAACTAGGATACCAAATGTTTTGAAATGTTATGATCATGTGACTAAAACTACGTGAATTGCTTAGTACTACTTTCCGAGCCCACTGCAGAGGTGAATGGAATGTAGTCGGTGTGCAAGAGATTGTAAACGACACTTCTGGAAAATGTGAGAAACAATTCTGTCACTGCCTATTGGGTATTGGGAATATACTATAAATACACAAATCTTTTGAAACTGTTAATACCTTTTGATCTGATCGCATCTCTCGGCGTCGCCATGTTCAGTGTGCATGTGATTAGAAGAGCAGACAAACACTTTGTGCGCGTCTATGCACTGACGCACTTCCGATTCTGTCGCGTGGTTGTGGCCGTCTGCGCAGACGTGGGGCAGCCCGTCCACCACCCGCCGGCCCTTATTAGGGGCTGCGTTGTTCGAACTTCCGTACATGAAGTTCGGTGTAATAGGGTTGCTATGGTTATACCGATTCATGCCTGAAAATATGCACAGGACATAGGTTTTTTTTCATTTTACACAATTAGAATTTCATTTCTATTTATCAATATTTACGTAGTGTCGAACTTCCGTACATGAAGTTCGGGGTAATAGGGTTGCTATGGTGATATCGACTCATGCCTAAAAAAATGCATTAAGTTACCTTCAAATTTACCAAAGTTTCGTTTTATTTATCAATAATCACAACGTATTTTTATTCCATGTTAATTAAAAAAAAAGAATAAAAGACTCGGCATGAATGCCCAATTTGTTAAAGTAAAATTGTTTTAATCCACTGTTGTTGTTTTTTTCAAACATAAATCTCAAGATCAACATCATTATAACAAGTAATTACATGTAACTTGCCTGTGTAAAACCATGGAACTGACGTAAATTATATAGAGGGAAATTTAATTATTTGAATAATGGCGTGTTCAGGTTTATGAAGTGCATGTTTTTTCATGATTGAACAGAATTGACTCATTAAATCCAGTTTAGTGAGCAAATACTACCAGAATGGATCTTTTTGGGATCTGTTTAAAAACTTAAAATCATTATTCCGTCGTATTTTCACAATATCATCATCATCATCATCATCATCATCATCACCACCACCACCACCACCACCATCACCACCACCACCACCACCACAACCACTTTCATCATCATCATCATCATCATCATCATCATCATCATAACCTTCCTTCCTTCCTTCCATCATCATTCATTCATTCATTCATTTATATCACGAACAACAACAACAAATAAAAACCAACTTCAACTAATCCTGTTACTACTGCAGCCATCACTACCACCACTTCTACTACTGCTGTTGTTGCTGTTACTGGGACGATGATTATTTACATTTTCTACTTTAAGCCCAACCTAAACATTACATATTCTTGAATAATTCTCTGTACAAAAAAATTAAATTGATCATAGTTCCTATTTCTTCAGCTTTACCTTCAAGTTAATCTGTTGAGTAAATTACTACTCGTACATAGCAGTTTATAGCTATTTCTAAAATAAATGTAGTTTATCTGGTTAACCCACATCGGTTATGATAGAAAACATCTTGTCTGAAACATTTCTGTTTGTTTGACAGGACGGCTTGTAAAACTGTTTGGCTGGTCACACCAGCATTTTTGTAAAAACAACAACAACAACAACAACAACAACAACAACTACTACTACTACTACTACTACTACTACTACTACAACAACAACAACTACTACTACTAGTACTACTACTACTACTACTACTACTGCTGCTGCTGCTACTAATAATAATTACTAATTACTACTACTACTACTACCACTACTACTACTACTACTACTACTACTACTACTACTACTAATAATAATAATAATAATAATAATAAATATATGTTTGTGTGGATTTCAAGATAGACTATGGTGTATGTAACAAAGACAAATCCCATCGCTTTTTATTAATAACAGCTACCATTACTATTATTGTACAAAATGTCACATCAAAATACAGAACTTATGATCGTCGGACACTCCTTTGGTAGAAAATGAAAACGCATATCTACGTTTTTATGAAAACAAATTCGACGTTAAAAGCATTAAATACAAACCATTTGCATTAAAACATAGCTATAAATTAACGTCGGTTCGTGATTTACGTTGAAAACATCTTTATACACACAAAAAACCTCTGCTTCTCCCATTATGGAAAACATAAATAAACAGCACGTTTCAAGTCGATACATGACTTCAGACATTTATCTCGAAACAACGAGAGAGAAATGTAAATGTCACTTTTTCATTAAATGTCACGAAACAATAAGTTTACGCACACACTACACACATAAAATGAAAATGTTCATATAAATTACCTGAAACACTTGTATTCCTTGACGATTTGAGGTAATATAAATGAGAACTTCGATTTACTTTAACAAGGTAAGGTGAAATGTGTAAATATACCCTATTGATTTTACTATTATGATCACCGCCGTTGCTACAATAAAATGTCCAATACGGGATTTAATCGATTCAAGGGAGAAAACTGCGGTACAATTAGAACGGGGAAGGTAACTCGGACAATATCTATTTTCGTTCGACGCTAAAATCCGCTCAATGGAGTTAGTTGATTAATTTGCAAGCATTTGTTTCGGATTGTTTTAATTTAATGAGTTAATAATAAGTTATGAAGTGAAATATTGTGTAAGAAAGCAACAAGAAAAGCAAACATACATTGAACATTTTACATACGCCTATTATTAAAGGGACTCATTTACGGAATTTCTTATTTTTGAAAAATGTCATTTAATATCTAAACTGCATATTACTTTTGCAGCAATTGCACTAATTAAAAATAAATTACATAAAGAGAAATTTGTTAGTAATAGATCTGATTTGGCCGAATCTACGACCGCCGGCATAAACAATCTGTCGCGCTAACAACTCGGCCATTCTGATTTTCAATCGTTGTAATGCAGTTTTCACGCTATGTAAGTAATACCCTTGTTTGTCAAAATAACGACAAAAAGCGTTACAATGTTATAATTTTGTCCATTTCAATTGATGATTTTTCATAAACGGCACTAGATTTCCAATAGTTTTCTTTGTCAGTAGTGTTATTTCGCTTGTTTATATATAATGTATTTTTCTTTTTGGGATCTATAATTAAAAGAAAGAAAATGGTCACTTTGCCAGTCTGTGAACAGGTCCTTTTAATAGGCATTAAAATAAAATATTTTGTCACCGCCATTCAAACAATCCCTGTAAATCGTTGCGCACGTTCTGCGAATATTTAAAATACTTTCCGTCTCCGTGGCCTAGTGGTTAGGGCGTTCGCCTACGGAGCGGGAGGTCGAAGGTTCGAGTCCCACACAGGGCGAGTTCTGATATGGCCGGTTGGCAGCAGCTAGTTCAATCAAGGGGTACCGATTGCCTTCCTGCCAAGCGCCCGGCAGATAGGATAGGAATCGGGAGTAAAGATGTTCATCAGTAAAGGTGTCTCATAAGTCAAAACTGGCTGGCCCTTAATCGCGAGGGGTGACACTATAATAAACAAAAAACACTTTTACTTTTTATAAGCACATCCAAGTGCAAGTTTGTCATAACACGGGAATCGCCACTAATCATTCCAAGTTAGATTTTTGAAATTGTATATTGCCATAACTAAGTCAACAAAAATTTTCATGTGGGAGTTTTTTTTCGTATTTTCTTTCAAGAGTTCTACTAATTAAGTGCCAATTCAATAATCGTGTATATTACTGCAGCGTTCAAACCTATGAATAAGAATGATTTTACATTTCTTCCCATCAACATTAAGAAAACGATCACTCGCGAGCATTGTACGTATTCACGCATTTTAGGGAAATATCTAGGATTAAAAAAGGGTACCAGGCGCTGCTCAAAAGGAGCAGCGGGAGGGGGGGGGGGGGGGGGCCGTGAAGCCGGGCCAATTCTTTGACATTTTCCAACACATTAGTAAATCCAAGGTTTTAATCGGATAAATGCTTCATATAAAGTTTTTTAAGATAGTATATTCAATTGCCATTGAATGGTTGCAAAATTATATTGAATTTCAAAAGATATTAAACATTTTTGTGCTGACAAGCCCAGAGGGGCAGCACGGGAACAAAAAAAGGAGCAGGGGGCAGCGCCCTGATATTTCACTCTGGATCTTGCCCTGCGTACTTTGTAACAAGCAAGCATGTCTAATTTAGGACTAAGAACTGCATTTGCAGTAATGCTTTATGTATTTTGTCGATATTAAATTGTGGTCTTAAAACTGATTTACAGTCTTATTGCCTAACTAGGTTTACAACATCTACTCAGTAACTTACGATACCCTTGCACGCGATATATCGGTAACAATGCTGTACACTTGTATTTCAAAATGAACACATTAAAGAAAATCAAATACAAATGTGGCGTGTCGTGGGAAACCCGGGCTTTATGCATGTACGTAAATTGTCGTCCCGTATCACGCACAAGCTCATCCAGGACGATACTTTCTGCTTTTATTTTCTGTTTCAAGGAAGTCACTTTTAAACATAAATCCACTGTAGGCGGAAAGTGCCGTCCTGGATTAGCCTGTGCGGACTGCACAGGCTAATCCGGGAAAACATTTTACGCACGTGCATTAAGCTCGGGTTTCCCACAACGCGCCTCAAATGTAAATAAATATGAACTCTCTATTAGCAAACTGCATTTAGTGAGGACCGAGCGAAGCGAAACTTACCAAGAAAGAATGGTTGCAAACACCACATAATTATTTTATTCAGGGTATCCGCTTTAAATATAAAGGGAAATTTTCACAGAGGGCAAATTGAAACTTTTCCCTTTTTTCTTACAGATTTAATGTAACGTTATGTCTAAAGAAGTGAATAACACTCCTGGCACATGAGTATAATGGAAATAATGTGTTGTTTTTTTAATAAACATCAAATTAGAAAAAATGGACACAATTGTAAAGCGTTAGTAACGTTTTTCGTTGATATTTTCGCTAAAATTACACGGTATTTGACTTGAATCTGTCAGCCGTAGTTGTAAACGTGCCAAACTTTGGATCCGGAGGTCTTAGGTTCAAACCCCGACGATGACACATTTTTCACCTTTTCTCGATAGCATTGTGGGACCATATTTTTCTCAAATAATATTTTTCACACACCTGTGAAGAATATGATCTCATTTATCACGTGTGAACGTGTGAATTATGTGATTGGCCAACAACGGGGTATGCGTGAGGATCACAGAAGAATGTGACTTCGTTACATATCGAAAACTGGATGCGATCACAAACTTCTACGAACATGTGAAGAATAAGATTGTGACGTGTGAAGAATAAGATCTCAATTTCCACACCTGTGAAAAATGAAATCCTATTTGTCACAGATGTGAAAAATATTATTTGTGAAAAATGTGGTCCTACATAGCATACTTGGGTTGATTAATTCGGATGCTGTTGATTTTGCACTTAAGACATTGTATGGCATTTTCATTTCGAATATAGCTGGGCCCGGCTAGCTCAGTTGGTAGAGCGCTGGATTGTCAATCCGCGGTTCGTTAGTTCGAACCCCAGCCCGGCCACATAACTTGTGTGGGGACTGGTCATGATATTATTTCTACGGCCATTTTCCCCCTACCTCTGATTCAAGTAGGGCAGTTGTCAGTTACAGGCATAAGTATGTGCACTTAGTACTGGTAAAACGCTTACATCGGCTAAGCTTGCCCAGGAAAGTGTGAGTAGGTTAACTGACCGCCGATATGACTGAAATACTGTTAAAAACGGCGAAAAATCCAAACAAACAAACATTTCGAATATACGAATACTTGTGAAAATGTCTCTTTCGTGGGTTTAAGCAGAACTTTAAATCTTAACACTAATTGTAGATTGTAAATCTGTCCCCACAATGCACCGAAAACCCCCACCCATCGTACACAAGAAAGCATGTTCGCGTAATCCAACGTTTCTGAGCCGACATGGCGTGTTTATTGTTTAACATGCAGCCGGGATTCAACGCAAAAACGGAAACTATAAATATTGGTAAATAATTTAGTGCAGGTCTGTCTATTTGAGAAATAAATCAAGTATTTGACAACATAATCCATCATTGCGAACGCACGAGCGTGCCTGAACGCGGAACTTAAAAAAAAAAACAGCGTTCATTCAAACAAACTTACCATATGAGCGTTAATATATAAGCCCGCCACACATTGGTCTCAATTTTTTGATTTGGTGACTGTTCCCCAAACACAAGCGCTCAGTGAAAACACATAATTTAAATTATGGACAAAAACTACGACGCGCTCGGTATTTGCGGCATCAGCAACAGCATCAGCCGAAATACTACAACAACTCACGAACTAACGTCTAGCTGTATGTGCGCACGTCTTCCTATGCAGTATCGATCCCATTGAATAACATAAAACGCAATAGACCTTTGAAACAATAATTTTTTATGCGTTATCGGTAAAGCGTTTGGACTAAACTGACAAACGAGCATCAAAATAAACATCTCATCCCTACTATAATAACAAAACGGTTGCTGCCAAGAAACAAATATTGTATGTGATTTTGTCTTTAATGCGTCCGTCTCGTACTAAAGTCCAACGATGGATGACCAAAAGACCGTAACGTCATAGCTATCTGAACACTGATTGGTCAGAACGGACCATAACCAATTAGACATAGAGCTGCAACGATTCAGCCATGGCTCAATTTGAATCGATTTCGATTTCATAGATCAGTTAGTTGAATATTTCGATTCGATTCATTGTTCCTTTATATAGGCGTGTTCAGGAGTCATGACTTGCAATATAAGGAGGATTATAATTTATTTTATATTTATATTATTAATGTCATCGTATTGTTAACGTATGTACCTTAAATATCCTTATTTCCTATAGATTCAGCCATTCCTATAGATTCGGCCATCCCCAGATAATGGAAATCAACTATTATTTCTTATTAAACTTGTGTTGGTTATCTGTATTAGACAATTCTATCACATAAATATTGCTTTTGTTTTTAAAAATTGCGATTTTTAGATTTTGTCTGAGAAAATTAATATTTTTACAAGAAATTCCCCAAAATAGCTACACACTTCGTGCACAAGCCAATACTTTTGTAAACATTCAATTTCAAACAGTATGCTTATGTGTGTTAGTCTAATAGAGAATGCTTCAAATGAATTATATCAAGATTGTAACAATTGTTTTTGTTTTCTTTTCAAAATGAAGACTGAACCAAATGATAAGAACCATCTGACAAATTCATGGTTGCCTTGCTAGAATCGTTCAGAAACTAAGTGAATGGCAGATCTCTACATTATCTGGCCTATGCTAAGTAGGAGAGACCTTAAATTTATAGATAAAAGTCTCACTGGTGTTGAAATTGTGTTCACTTAGGGTATACAAGCAGTTTAGCTTTTAAGTAGCCGAATATACAGGAAAAGAGGGTATATCAATATAAATTAGAAGAGTGGACAATGGTGATAATGCTTAAGATAACTGATTCAGTATAACAGCAGACATGATACCATAATCAATTTACATGACAAATGTACACAAAACCATAATTGTAATTAATAGTTTTATGACAAATCATCTATTAATATATAAAAAGAATCGAATCGATATTGGCTGGCTTACTATCGACAATCGAATTGGGCCATTCACACTCGATTGATCGATGCATCGAAAGAATCGTTGCTGCTTTACTTAGACAATATAGGAAATCATTTCCCGCCTAATTCATCAATGCAGACGGCGGGAAATATATTAACATGTGCACACATACAACACCATAGTATTACACTGTTCACTTTACTGTACAATTTTAAAAGAAAAATGTAGTGCACATAATTATTACTGATTATTACTACGGTTGTAACACTAACTGCAACGGCGTCTGTAAAATACCGCAATCATTGAAGGGACGTTTGTAGTTTTGAAAGTGCAAAAACTAACCGGCATCTGGACTACCCAATCCAGTTATTATATCAAGAAAAGACCCCACCCCCCCAAAAAAAAAAAAACAACAGCAAAAATTGCCTCCGTCGGGGCTCCGACACGTGCAGCGTTTCCTATAAGCAACGAAGAAAAAGTTGTCTAATTGCTAATAAACAACTAAAAAAAGTAGTCCCGAAACTATAAAATATAGTTCGCATTGTAACTGCAGAATATGTTGCCAGTTCATGTAAGAATCGAAATAATTTTCGCATTGTCGTTGTTTATCGGCTGATAAACACCGAATTGTTGTTCTGATACGGTATATTAAACTGCTCAGGCAAACGCCCTCGTGGTTTACTAGTAATTCATGCGCTTCAGAACTCCAAATCGTTGTTTTTTTTAGCCGATAAACAACTCAAAATAGAAAATTATTTTCTAAATGACACTTCGTTTGTTATATATATTTCCGTGCCAGGAGTGTTATTTGGCTTCTTTATAAAGAACTCATTGTTTTTTTTAAATACACAAATGGACATGACGAAAATGGAAATAATCGATTGTGCCAGTCGGTAAGTATGTCCCTTTAATCAACAATTCGACTATGACATCCATCTTTGAAACATACCAGTATTATTTCATGCATTATGTCTAATTACTTCGTCCTTATGCTCTTAAAATAAACAGAATTAAAAGTTCACCGTTTATGATGGAGTATTTGTTGGGGTGGATAAATATTGAACAAGTTGTATTGTTGTGAATGTGACTAGAGAAAGGAAACAATTTGTAAATTATGGTCGCTTTTATTAAAATATATTCACATTCGACCATTAATGTCATAAAACTTTTTCGTTTGATGGGTTAATAACTGTTCAAATAGCTAAATGATAGATAGACTAGTTTTGTTCAAAGGACACAGTTATTAATTGCATAATGCATGGTAAACCGCGTGTCAACTTGATCTTAAGCTTATAAATAAATCTGTTTACTTCTGATTTTTTTGAATAAATGTAGACGATATAAAAAGAAATGCGGAATCGTTTTGCATGAAAATAAATGTGTTCAAGGATACTAGTTCACTACAACTGCAATGACCACAACTAGCACAATTACCACAACCTTAACCACACATACTACACCTACAAATACCACTTCCTTTACCATTACCATAACTACTACCATTACCATTACCACTACTACTATCATTACCATGACCACTACCACTACGACTACTAATACCATTACCACTACCACCACAACAATAACCACGACCGCCAATTCTACCACTACCGACACAACCCCACCACTGCCATCACTTCTAGCACTACCACCACAACAACCACCACTACCGCCGCCACCACCACCACCACCACTACTCTTAACACTACCACTACCACATTCACTACAACTATTATTACCATTACCACTACCTTAAACTACACTAGTACGCTACCATGACAGTTATCATAACTACTACCGCTACGACTACTTCTACCACTGCCACTACCATAACCACTACCACCACCACTAATACTATCGATACCACTTACAAACATACATTACCACCACCACTACTACTATCAATGCCACTTACAAACATACATTACCACCACCACTACTACTATCGATACCACTTACAAACATAAATTACCACCACCACTACTACTATCGATGCCACTTACAAACATACATTACCAGCACTACTACTACTATCAATACCACTTACAAACATACATTATCACCACCACCACTACTATCCATACCACTTACAAACATACATTACCACCACCACTACTACTATCGATACCACTAACAAACATAATTTACCACCACCACTACTACTATCAATTCCACTTACAAACATACATGACCACCACCACTACTACTATCGATACCACTTACAAACATACATTATCACCACCACCACTACTACTATCGATACCACTTACAAACATACATTACCACTACCACTACCACTACTACTATCGATACCACTTACAAACATACATTACCACCCCCACTACTACTATCGATACCACTTACAAACATACATGACCACCACCACTACTACTATCAATACCACTTACAAATATACCTGACCACCACCACTACTACTATCAATACCACTTACAAACATACATGACCACCACCACTACTACTATCAATACCACTTACAAACATACATTACCACCACCACTACTACTATCAATACCACTTACAAACATACATTACCACCCCCACTACTACTATCAATACCACTTACAAACATACATTACCACCACCACTACTACTATCAATAACACTTACAAACATACATTACCACCCCCACTACTACTATCAATACCACTTACAAACATACATTACCACCACCACTACTACTATCAATACCACTTACAAACACACATTACCACCCCCACTACTACTATCGATACCACTTACAAACATACATTACCACCACCACTACTACTGTCGATACCACTTACAAACATACATGACCACCACCACTAACTACTATCGATACTACTTACAAACATACATTACCACCACCACTACTACTATAGATACCACTTACAAACATACATTACCACCACCACTACTACTGTCGATACCACTTACAAACATACATTACCACCACCACTACTACTATAAATACCACTTACAAACATACATGACCACCACCACTACTACTATCAATACTAATTACAAACATACATTACCACCACCACTACTACTATCGATACCACTTACAACCATACATTACCACCACCAATACTACTATCGATACCACTTACAAACATACATTACCACCACCACTACTACTATCAATGCCACTTACAAACATACATAACCACCACCACCACTACTATCGATACCACTTACAAACATACATTACCACTACCACTACTACTATCGATACCACTTACAAATATAATTTACCACCACCACTGCTACTATCGATACCACTTACAACCATACATTACCACCACCACTACTACTATCGATACCACTTACAAACATACATTACCACCACCACTAGTACTATCAATACCACTTACAAACATACATTACCACCACCACTACTACTATCGATACCACTTACGACCATACATTACCACCACCACTACTACTATCGATACCACTTACAAACATACATTATCACCACCACCACTACTACTATCGATACCACTTACAAACATACATTACCACTACCACTACTACTATCGATACCACTTACAAACATAATTTACCACCACCACTACTACTATCGGTACCACTTACAAACATACATGACCACCACCACTACTACTATCAATACCACTTACAAACATACATTACCACTACCACTACTACTATCAATACCACTCACAAACATACATGACCATCTCCACTACTACTATCGATACCACTTACAAACATACATGACCACCACCACTATTACTATCAATACCACTTACAAACATACATGACCACCACCACTACTACTATCAATACCACTTACAAACATACATGACCACCACCACTACTACTATCAGAACCACTTAAAAACACACATTATCACCACCACTACAACTTTCGATACCACTTACAAACATACATTACCACCACCAATACTACTATCAATACCACTTACAAACATACATTACCACCACCACTACTACTATCAATACCACTTACAAACATGCATTACCACCACCACTACTACTATCAATACCACTTACAAACACACATTACCACCACCACTACTACTATCAATACCACTTACAAACATACATGACCACCACCACTACTACTATCAATACCACTTACAAACATACATGACCACCACCACTACTACTATCGATACCACTTACAAACACACATTATCACCACCACTACTACTACCGATACCATTTACAAACATACATGACCACCACCACTACTACTATCGATACCACTTACAAACATACATGACCACCACCACTACTACTATCGATACCACTTACAAACATACATTACCACCACCACTACTACTATAGATACCACTTACAAACATACATTACCACCACCACTACTACTGTCGATACCACTTACAAACATACATGACCACCACCACTACTACTATCGATACCACTTACAAACATACATGACCACCACCACTACTACTATCAATACCACTTACAAACATACATTACCACCACCACTACAATTATCACTTTTAACTACAATTACAATTACTATTAAAATAACCACTACTTGTACTACACCATTATCAATACCACAATCACTACTTCCACCAATACCGCTACCGTTACCACTACCACCACTACAACTACTACCATTACTACTGCCTATCCCAAACACTGCCACTACTTTAATACAACGACTACAACATCAACTACTACTACTACTACTACTACTACTACTACTACTACTACTACTACCACTACTACTACTACTACTACCACAACTACTACTATTACTTCTACTACCACAACTACTACTATTACTTCTACTACTACTACTACTACTACTATTACTACTACTACTACTACTACTACTACTACTACTACTACCACTACCACTACTACTACTTGTACACAGTAGTAGCAGTGGTAAGACTTTTAACTAATCGATAACAAATTCAATTGAATTTTGACACTATTTTGATCAATTCCCGTGTATATAGCCCGGGGGTAGAACCGAACTGAGCACATGTCAACTTCTCGTGCATGATTGACGTTCGATGAACGAACGCTTTTGTAAGAAGACCCTTTTTGTACACACGAGCATATTTTATTACCTCCGCATTGACTTATCGAGTTACAGGTTTGTAAACAACTATGGTATATGCAATACGGTGGTGTCACGCACGAACGAGCATGTTTAGACTGTATGAGTATTAATTTAACTTCTTCATTTGCATACAAATTAGTAATAGCAATGATTTATAACTTATCATTTTACGTTGCTGGCACCGCAATGGTGAAGCAAACCGGAATATTTGTGCGTGGTGTGTACAGCTAATACGGATATTTATTTTTTTATTGTTTTAAATTATTTAAAGCTTGCTAGCGAAGTATACTCAGGTAACACGTAGAGGTACAGGACTTAATTATTAGCGATAATAATCACAAAAGTGGCGGTCTTTTCGGATAAGCATGGATTTTCGGAATATTGAAAGTTTCGTCGGCTCGCCGGGATCCGACGGATTGGGGAGATTTTCGCCTTCACCGCCCGTAGAGAGCCCGCGATCCTACATAAGTCTCGATGATCCTCAACACAAGGTACCTTTTGTATTGAACAATCACAAAGTAGTTGTTTCTACATGTTTTCTTTATGTTTAGGCTTAGTTTTTTTTTTTTTATACCGGATGTCATTATTTAAAAATATTTTGAAGTTTTTTTTTGTCGTGCTAGAATCGGATAGCTTTTAGTCACTATCTAAACCAATTTCACTACTTGTTTTGTTTTTAAGTTACTAATATATACACTTATTTAGTATACTCTTGAACGCTAAGATGCCAAATGCCACACTGCTGTATGAACGTTAGTATATTCTTCAACGCTATAATGCCAACGGACGTTCTTCACTGCATTGCAGTATGAACGTTCCATTGCAGAATATGAGACTTTAATCAGTTTTAGTCTTTAATATTTCACTTTTATATAAACAATTGAAATATGAGTCTACAGACTCATATTTTAGTACGAAAATACAGTATTAATAAGTCTTTAATATAGCACTTTATTATTTGATGTAGAATTTCTGTCTTTGATATAGAGCTCAAGTCCTTGATATAGAGATCAGTACCATCAATCTTTGATATAGTACTTACATCGTTGATGTAGACATTCATTCTTTGATATAGAGTTTCCGTCTTCGGTATATAAATTCTGTCTTTGATATAGAACTGTATTTTACTATAAAGAACTTTAATATTTGAGATATAACTTCACTTCAATATTTAATATAGAACTTAAGTTGTTGGTATAGAACTTTGTTCTTTGACATAGAACTTCACTATTTGATATAGAACTTCAATCTTTAATATAGAACTTCAATCTTTTAATCTTTGATATATAACTTCAGTCTTTGATATAGAACTTCAATCTTTGATATAGAACTTCCGTCTTCGGTATGGAAATTCAGTTGTTGCTTAAAAATTTCGGTCTTTGATATAGAACTTCAGTCTTTGATATAGAACTTCAATCTTCGATATAGAACTTCAATCTTCGATATAGAACTTCAATCTTTGATATAGAACTTCAGTCTTTGATATAGATCTTCAATCTTCGATATAGAGCTTCAGTTTTCGATATAGAAATACAGTCTTTGATATAGATCTTCAATCTCCGGTATAGAACTTCAGTTTTCGATATACAAATACAGTCTTTGATATAGAACTTCAATCTTCGATATAAAACTTCTGTCCTCGATATAGAAATACAGTATTTGATATAGAACTTTAATCTTCAATATAAAGCTTCAGTATTTGATATGAAACTTTAGTCTTCCTTATAGAAATTCAGTCTGCTATACAGAGCTTCAGTTTTCCATATAGAACTTCTGTGATTGAAAACTATATACACTGACAAGTTTTTTTGGCTGAGTGTATATGAGAATGAAACATAAAACTTGGAACTTCAGTTTTGTCTAGATTTCAACGTTAAACATCCAGACATGCCTTGGGAAGCATTATTTCTTAATACGTCTTTACATGAGAATTAAAGGTACCTACATATTTGTTATGATAAACCTTTGCTCTTCAATATTTGACAAACACCTAATTTGTACATATTTAATTTTAATAAAATTACATACAATGTAGGACATATTACAGTACACACATGTTGGGAAAAGGGCTAGACCTAAAGTTCTAGCAACATTATCGAATGTCATTTAAAACACCTAAAATAATGCATCGTGAGTGAACTGTCCGTAAAATAGATAGTTCATATTGCCTAGTGTTAATTGCTGTTAAGTGTAGACACATTTTCAACACGACGAAACTAGCCGAGGTTCCTCGTGTTTTCTTTAGAATATCGTGCTGCTCGCCAAAAGTTACCGGTGACTACCGATATTCACATTTAATCGGCGACACAGCATTCTAAATAAGGCATATGTGTATTCAAGAGGTAAGATACCAGTAATTCCAATTCCCATAGGATCCCATTATAAAACGGCCAACTTTCCAAGCATTTTTCCAGCCTTTCCTTTATTTCAGATTGTGCAAGCACGGTATCAATTTAAAGATGAATCTTTCCTCTTTCAAAAATTGCAATAAAAAAGATATGTCATGTTACTTCGAAGAAAATGCAACTCGCCTGAATGCAGACAGCGGTAGAAAACAGGGTTTCGGCAGTCATATTTCGACAAATCCCCACACCACAGTAAACACTCACCAAAAGTTTACTTTTCAAGTTAGCCTCCAATGAAATGCACCTAAATGTTCAAGACAGAATGGACTATAAGAAATAACCACAAAAGGCATGTTTGAGATTGCTAAATGGCTTTTATACCAGAAGAGAAAAGGAATTCTTTAGTAGTAGGCACTACTTTCGACCACGGAGGGATACACAATGATTTACTGGTATCTAACCAAGAATAGTAATCGATGTGCGCGCATCCCAAAGTTGGCATACTGCAATCTCCCAATAAACTGTCATTTTCATGGATAATTTGGAAATTAAAGACCGATATATACAAGTGTGATAGCGAAAAGTGCGATGGTCTTCCCCTTTGTTCTATGATCGTGGCATCAACTGCAATATTGCCACTGTTATTGCTTGAAAACGTGACAAAGCGTTGTGTTTGGTTGTCATACTACGAGGTTGTACACTTAAGACCAATTTGTCACGTTTGTAAGACAAAACAGCGGTAGCATCGTTCTTGTTAAAACGTTCATTGAACAGATGGGAGAAACATTCGTGCTTTGCCCAATAAAAGATCACATAACTGTCATCCGTTTCAAAATATCCCATGAAACACACAGTTGACCGACAGTTCGCAGTTTGTCAACTTTATAATCCCAGTATGAGGCGTTTGGAATGTGTGCCATCTATTACCATCCTCGTTATTAACGGTTGACTTGGAGGATCAATGTTTTGTAATCTAGTGATTTTTTTTAGCTCTTCATTGTAAAAAGAGGCAAATATGAAATGTCCAGGGCCTTACGAAATTATATGGATTTGAGAAATTTACTTAAGTTTTCCCTAAGGATCTCGGTGAATACGGGCCCTGGGCCCGTATCCACAAAGCCCTGGGCCCGTATCCACAAAGCCCTGGGCCCGTATCCACAAAGCCCTGGGCCCGTATCCACGAAGCCCTGGGCCCGTATCCACAAAGCCCTGGGACCGTATCCACAAAGCCCTGGGCCCGTATCCACAAAGCCCTGGGCCCGTATCCACAAAGCCCTTGGCCCGTATCCACAAAGCCCTGGGCCCGTATCCACAAAGCCCTGGGCCCGTATCCACAAAGCCCTGGGCCCGTATCCACAAAGCCCAGGGCCCGTATCCACCAAGCTCCTTAGGGAAAACTTAAGTAAATTTCTTAAACTCATACAATTCGTAAGTCTCTAGCTTGTTCATATATACCTCATTTTACATTAGCGAGTTTCAAACTAATAAATATTGCTAAGATGTTTCATATTTTACACTTTTGTAAACAGATATTATTAACTTTCACATATAAAATTTGATATGACATTTTCACATAAGTACAACTTAAGTTAAGATTTCCCTTAGGAGCTTGGTGAATACGGGCCCAGGTCTATTAATTATCGTTGGATGTTGGAAAATAATTGATATGTAAATCGCATATATTCACACTTTAATAATAACATGAAAATATTAATAAAATGACGACCCACATTTCAGAAATCTTGTATTCGAAGGACCTCCAATCCACATGAAATGTTTGGTGATATTAAAACTCGAACGCATTTCATCTACATTGCACATGAACGTATGGAATCGATTTTCCAAATTGTATTGATTGGGGAAGTAATTTGACCAGGTCGATTGTAGAATATACCACGCAGTAAACGCGAGCTTTCTGGTTTATTTAAACGGACCTATTCATGGAATGAATATTGACACTATTTGTCACCGATTCCAAAACTTGTATGTTCTGTTCTGATTCCAAAATTGAAAACTACAGTATATATATCAAGGAGACAAAGAACACTATTGATACAGAAATATAGTTGGAATATAGTGTTTTTTATGAAAACGCATGGATTGAAAATGCAAATTTTTTAAAGCTTTTGTAACGCTTTTCGTAGATATTTTTCAAAACACATGGCCACTCACATAACGTTGAAATTACACACCTATATAAACGAGACCATTGAGCCTAGCGGTTTGCGTGTCAGACTTTTTATCCGCGGTTCCTGGGTTCGAACCCCGACCGAGGCATATTTTTTCTCTGTTTAATGCTTTCTTTGACACATACTATGCAGGTTTGTCCGTCCGGGGCCCGTCGTTACCAACCAGTTCTTAGACTTATATAAAAGAATAAAGAATATTCTTAAACTTGTTTTTTTTTATCAAGGCTATGAATAAGTCCCTTTCATATCTGTCTTTGTATTGGTTGAATGTCAATGCAGTGAACGGAACTTTCGTGGAAAATTGACAATGTTTGAATGTATATTTAAATTATTCAAAAAGTAAATATTGTTTCGACAAAATATACTGCTATTACGTGCTTCTGTTTAATAATTGATTGAGATTTCGATTACAAATGTATATGCACTTTAAATACACGTATTAAAGTATTTTGAATTTAAACCGTTTGCACCATTTCGGTGTACACATTTTGTAAAGTACAAATTTAAGTAAAAACTTAGTCCTCATCTTTATGTTATGCTATTTGTTTGTTTAGCATAGATAATCTTATTCGCCAGTGTGTTTTTTTTGTTATTCAATACACCAGGTAAACATATTAATGCTTCGTCAGTACTTAACAAATATGATATTTATTAAATATCTGTATTATATCTTACAAATGTCTTCACGTTTTCAGTCTCCACAGCCTTGGGCCTTATGTCTGACACGAGTAATTCGTTGACGTTTTTAGAACTATTTATTTTTGCACCAAGAAATACATTACCACTTATTTAGCAACAACTTAAAAGAACTTTTAGCGTTGAGTTTGTGTTATATACAGTTTCAATTTGTCTTAACTTCTTTTGTGATATTTTCCAATTTTCAGATCTATAAGAAATGAAATATATATTAAAATCTGAAATAAATTGGTTCACTGTCCAAAAAAAATAAAAACTGAGTTTTTCATATATATATAAATATATGTAGACGAATAATTTCTGTTTAAAAAGTGAACACGATTATACATTTTATATCTATATGAGATATTATGTATCATAATATTTAATCTATATCCAGCGATTTGCTCATCCAAAGAAACAGTACAAGCAACGCTAATACTTTTTTGTAAAAGTAAATTTTCGTTATGCTTAGATTTTTTCTTTTATGGCTATAGTGTCCATAGTCAAAATGTACTTATTCAAAATATTTTGTTTAGTTTACAATTAATACTGCGAAACCTTCTAGTTTCACCGATTGGGTAATATCGTATATATTACATGCATGTTTGATAACTTTTTTAAAATTGTTGAAGACCTCATTTATTCGTGATTAATTTGCTGTACGATTTTTTTTTCTGTTGCAATTTCATATGTCTCACATATGTCCGAGATTTCAATATACTTCTGTTATATAATATTATACATACTCCGACGGAAATAAAGGTGCAATACATGAAATAAATATTTAAGTACTTGATTAAAACGTACTTACAATACCAAGCCTGTGAATATTTATGTGTGCGATACGATTTTCTTTTTTATAATTATGTTATACATCATAGACTGCTTTTATATTATTCATTTATATGTTCACTTAGAGGTCATTTTGACCTGATGCACTAAAAGCGTGCATTGTAGTTCTGAATGGAAATAATGACTGCTTTTTCTATAATGTCATTCAAGTCGCTTAAAATTCAAACCTCACACGATTTTACTACATTTTTGCATATAGTCATATGAGCCGGCTGTCAGCTTTCATTTCGTCCTTTGTTATACAAGTCAAGAAAATCATCTGCCACAGTTTGCCATTGAAATTCAGTTTGCGTACGCGGTTAGTTAATTGTTTGTTATGATCATTATTTTCATTATTTTTTATTTTAGTTAAGAGGCATACAACAGCATCAATAAAAAGTACAGCATAAACAACACCATCAACATCAACAGTACATCAGCCGCAACAACAACAGCAATAATAATAATTGGAAACTAATAATAACAATAATAATAATAATAATAATAATAATAATACTTATGATGATGATGATGATGATAATAATAATAATACTAAAGATGATGATGATGATGATGATAATAATAATAATAATACTAAAGATGATGATGATGATGGTATGATGATGATGATAATAATAATAATAATAAAGATGATGATGATGATGAAGATGATGATGATGATCATAATAATAATAATAATAATAATAATAATAATAATAATAACCGATGCGCCTATTCAACGGTCAATCGTACCTTCAAATAGAACTGTGACTCAAAATCCACTGGACACCTGTCTGTGGTGTGAAACGAGTGTACCAATCAATACACTAATCGGACAGCGTGTGTGTATTGCGTTGAATGTTAATCAATTACTTCCTAGCCCGATGGTAACGTCATATCAGAAAAGGCGTCCGTAATTAATTACCATACGTGACTTCCCATTTCTTCGCGTAATGCCGAGTAAGGTCAATCATCTGCACTCATACAGCTATACGTATTCAGGAGTGCTGGGACCCGTCTTGTTAAACATCGTAGGGCATATTTACATAAGATACAGTTTTCGAAGAAGCATAAATGCTAAGCACCAACATCTATGATTGTTTTATTTCAGTAATTCAATTAATTTCCTTGGTATCTTTCACATGTCCTTTATTTCAGGAACATACTGATCATAGATGTCTATTTTTTTAAACTACAAAATTCAGTCGTAACTTAAACTTTTCGTAAGATCTTTGATAAGTCACAGCCCTGGTATTCTCAACGCTCTACTGGGATCATATTCCAGAAACATCTTCAGTTTATATTAACATATTATCACTTAAGTGAACAATTTAAAAATGTTATATGTTTTAAGCTACCAATAAATTTGCGAATCCCTTTACAGTAAAACAATCAATTGTTAATAATATAGCGGATAAGTAATTCATATTCAATTTCAGATCACATTTTAAACATGAAAACCAGTTATTTCTGCTTACAAAATGGTTAAATACTCAACCCCTAAGCAATATTTACCAGTTTCAAACATTTTAATGTAAAAGACACGAGACAGCTAGAGACTTCGGGAATTTTATGAATTTAAGATATTTAACTTAAGTTTTCCCGAAGTAGCTTAATGAACATGTGCCCAGGGTCCATTTTTCTAGAAACAACTTAAGTAATTATTATCCTTAGGCATAAAAAAATATGTTTGTTTCAGGTTACGTACCCCAAAAAGTTAGGGTAGGTAGATAGGGAATCATTATTTTTTATTTGGTAAATGAAGATTCTAAAACTAAATGAATATTCCAAACATGTCTTTAATATCATAAAACATTGTTTTGAAGTGGATGCTATAAAAAAAATACTTCTTTATCCAAAAACCATTTAAATATTGGAAAAAAGTAAAATAACCCCCAAAATATCTGACCCACTCAATAAAATGTTCTAGGGTCGGTGCTTTTTTTAGGGTGGGTCGAGTAACCTGAAACATATTTTTTTTACGCCTTAACTTTAACATCATTGTTTTTCTATGACTTTTCTATTCCCATTGTGTATGTCTTTGTGCTTAGTGTTTATTAATCATCAGCTATATTATTAACTATTGTGAATTTATATGTAAAGTACGGCGGCATAGAGGGGAGATAGAAACAATTGATTTATCTCGGGCGCACGTGATCAATAAAATATTTCTCATGTCCCCACTCTGTCGACGTAGTATAGGGATTCACTAATTTATATGTACGACCCCAGGTCTCAAATGGCTAAATGTGTCTAAAAAACGCACTTTCTCATTTACAACCGTTTTTGACGACCAAATTGTGAATAAAATTTATTATTGATAGTGAGGTTCATTATTAGATATGTACACTTATTGTCCATTAGAATGTTTAATAAATGTTAAAGCAATAGCCCGATTATGACAGTTTCGCTAATATACGCACAATATGATTTCCAGCCGACGAAGCCGACCTGCCAGAATTGCCGACGGGAGATCCAGGAACGCTGGATGCTGCACGTGGGTGACAGCCATTACCACGTGACCTGTCTGCGGTGTGTCACGTGCCAACGCACACTCGAGTCGCAGTCCTCGTGCTTCTTCCGTGACGGGATGGTTTTCTGCAAGTTCCATTATCTCAGGTAAGACATTGTTAAAACAATGACACAATCTGGTTATTCCAATACCACAACGTCAAAATCATGCATTATTGTACTATAACTACTGCTACTACTCCTACTACTTATACTACTACTACTACTACTTCTGCTGTCGATGATGATGATGATGATAATGTTGATGCTGTTGTTGTTGATGCTGATGATGATGATTAAACAGGTACGGCAATCTTGTGATCGTATTTCAATTTTCAGACGAAGCGACATGTCACCTACCTGTATAGGTTCAATGTCTTCTTAATGATCTTGTATAATGCGTTTTATCAAATCACTACACTTTACCCGACCTATTTATCAATATAAACAACTACAAATAAAACCGCGTATCTAGTAACTTAACAATACAATCCTAAATTAGCATAGCGTTTGAATGATTTGTTCCTTCTTGTTCGTATTTTTTTTTTTTGCCAACACATATTTTTCATAACCCCCCCCACACTTGATCCATATTCGAGGCGTGTCGCGGTAAAACCGGGCATAATGCATGTGCGTTAAGCACTTTCCGCCTACAGTGGATTTATGTTTAGAAAAGACTGCACAGGCTGATCCTAGACGACACTTTACGCACATGCATTCAGTCCGGGTTTCCCATGACACGCCTCATTCACAGAGTTCCTTGGCGAAAACTTTAGAATGTGGCTTGATGATTGAAAATTCCCCTGGTCTTAAATGGTTTTAATCTGGTACAGAACAAACACCTCCTGTTATACCACCATATTTCAAATATAATATTAGGCGCGGTACCAGGCTTTTAAGTAAGGGGCTGAAATATTAAATACATGACAACAAATTAACTGCTGTTGTCTCTTACATGATAAGATACATGTATCGGATCGACGCAATATCGCCAAACGGAACAATTTAACCAAAATACCACAAAACAGAAACTATAGTTAAAATATTTTGATTGAAAAGAACATGTAATTGGACGAAATGCACATGTTTCAGTTATTGTTCGATTTAAAAACATTGTCTTGGACAATTTTAGAGCAGTCGTACGCCGCTTCAGCCCTCTTGTAAACCGCCTATTTAGCTCGAAACGAATTAAATGTATTCGTCTTTGCAAAACGGCAAATGTATTGCTCATGTAAATTACATTTAAAATTAATGATATAATCACAAAGTGAAACTCAAATTCTTAATGTACAAATTATCTGATGTAAATTGTATGTATGTTTTGGTTTTTGATGCTGATTTTGTATGTTTTCGTTCCAAATGAATAATTTTAAGGTTCTTTTTAATCGAAATTTAATTTAAATAACTTTACTGATCATGCATCACCTTTTGTATACCTTTAGGAAACAGGAGAGAGCTAGTTTTGATTTTCTTTTGCAAAACCAACAAACAGGTAACGTACATTTATATGATGATATGTTGGGAGGAATAAAGCATGAATTTAGTATGGGAGTATCGTGTGACCTATTTACTGATCGAGTCAATATACGACGGATAAAAATGATCACAGACGCCGAATGTCTTTTTAAATATATTTCTTGATGATAAGGGTTCGTATATAGAGCCTTAAAAGTGCTTTAATTTTAAGTCCTAAGGGACTTCGATTGCTTAATCAAAACGCTGACAACGTAGAAAGACAGTTTGCGACAAAAGAAACTAAAACAATGTGATTTATGAGTGCATTTTTGCTACAATGGAATAATTTGTTTGAATGTAAGTTCAATTTCCCACTTTTAAACTTGATAATTTTGCGTCCTATTCAATAGTATATGACATCATAATAAAACTATTTTTTTAAGAAACAAACGCATATTTTTTTTCAAGCCATGTATACGATGCAGACGGAATTATATACATGCCAATCGACAAGTCAATCTGCAACGGGCCATGCAGAATAACTGATGAAGCGTAGTAGTTAGTGTAAAAAATAACCGATATAGCTGATTATTTAGTGGTCTTATTCTAGGGCACTAAGGTAAATATTTCGGTTACACACAACATGCAAATAGCGAAAGTACGGGTGTCATTAGTTTGAAGTAACATTTTAAAATAAATTGACATTAAAAAAAAATGTAATGGTTATAAATAACATGATATACACATTATAGCACATATGACATACATTCCCTTAAATAATTAAAAGTTAATAAAACAGGTAGGCAGGTGGGACTGTTTAGAAAAAGGACCCGTTCAGGTTTCGGTTTACTGACTCGTAGCCTGCAAAAAAGTAGTTCACCGTGATATCTGTTCTGGAAATTACCCTCTAAAAAGACCGTTGGCTTCCGCCACCAGTCTAAAACACGTTTTACATTTTTCTCTATTTCATCTGATGTTTATTCATATAGCGATATAATATATCGAATATATTTTTGTCAGCAGTGTCATTTTCGCCCCTTTATATATTATGTTGTTTTTTCTTTGGAATTTCTCTATTACTATTATTTTCCGATATATTTCATGTACAAGCACGGGCGTACATTCGATTTTGTCCTAAATACGCCCTTGAAGCTCGCTAATATTTGTCTGATGTTGTTTTTTTTCCTTAAAAATAGGAATTAACTATTAATTATAGTATGCATTTGACATTAAGACATTTAAAACAATATTTTCATGCGTTCATTATATTCAGTCTTCTTTAACGGATATGTCTAGTAGAAGTGTTAAATAGTGTTTGTTAATAATTAATTGTTTGACTTTTCTTGATAACCAGTTAAGATTTTTACGAACACGTCAAAGTGTTTCGCGAAATTTGTTCAAGTTGTCGCAAAAGTTTGTCAAGTTTTCTTGATCATTTGTTAACTTTTCATGAAAATTATCTGCTTATCTTATGCAGAACTTTGCATAAAAATGTGCTATAGTTAATGTATGTTCTCACAGCTTATATAAACCTGACATATCATTATCAAAAAGTAAACGGAATCTTAATTTATTTCGCTTTTATTTCAATTTCGAAAGGGCAAGTGTTGATAAAACAAATGTTTTATAGCAAAGACGTTAAGCGTTGGGCACATTTTAAATGTCAGTGGTAATGATGTGTTTTAATGCATCCATTATGAACAGTTTCTTTGTTTAGAGAGCACATTTTTCTCGTGAAAACAAAGTTTCAACAATTGAGAAATGACTTGAGATGAACCCTGCATCAACTGAATTCTTAATGTGTCCTTTTATATCCGATTCATGTCGGTGACAAAAAGTAGGCCGTCGTTTTTTTTCAATTCCTCTATGCTTTATGTTTTGCACGTCGAAATATTACGACTACGACTATGACTACGATTATTATTATGTGTTATTATCATTATTATTATTGTTATTATTATTATTATTATTTTTTTTACAAGTAGTAGTTGTTAGTAGTATTGGTAGTAGCCTTATATATCATCATCATCATCATCAACATCAACATCTCATCATCATCATTATCTTCTTCTTCTTCTTCTTATGAAGAAGAAGAAGAAGAAGATGATGATGAATATTATTACTATTATTATTATTATAACAATTATTATTATCATTCGAAGAAAAATTTTGGTTATTAGGCCGGGCCGGCTAGCTCAGTTGGTAGAGCGCTGGACTACAAATCCGCGGATCGCGGGTTCGATTCCCAGCCCGGCCACATAACTTGTGTGGGGATTGGTCATGAAATTATTTCTGCGGCCATTCTCCCCCTACCTCTGATACAAGTAGGGCAGTTGTCAGTTACTGGCATAAGTATGTGCACTTAGTACTGGTAAACCAGCTTACCCAGGAAAAGTGTGAATAGGTTGACTGACCGCCGTTATATGACTAAAATACTATTGAATACTGCGAAAGATCCAAACAAACAAACAAACAAACAGATTGGCGTATGTCGTTGGGCCGGCGGGCGGTCGTAGCACCTTTCGTTTCCGCTCTCTAACTCGAGAACGGATTGAGATATTTAAATGAAACTTCATACATAGATACCTTATATCGAGACCTCGCTTGGGATTGCATATGGGATGGGCGGGGTCAAGTTCAAGGTAACTGTTACTAAAAATAGAAAAACGGTTTCCGCTCTCTAATTCGAGAACGGATTGAGATATATTTAGATACCTTATATCGAGACCTTGATTGGGATTGCATATGGGGTGGGTGGGGTTAAGGTCACTGATACTAAACATAGAAAAACGGTTTCCGCTCAATAACTTGAGAACGCATTGAGATATTTTAAGGAAACTTCATACATAAATACCTTATATCGAGACCTCGCTTGGGATTGCATATGGTGTGGGTGGGGTCAAGGTCAATGCCACTGTTACCAAAATAGAAAAACGGTTTCCGCTCAATAAATTCATAATACATTGAGATATTTTAATGAAACTTCACACATAGATACCCTTTATCGAGACCTCGCTTGGGTTTGCGTATGAGGTGGGTGGGGTCGAGGTCAAGTTTACTGTTACTAAAATAAAAAAAATGGTTTTCCCTCAATAACTTTAGAAAGCATTGAGATATTTCAATGAAACTCCATACATAGATACCTTTTATCAAGATCTCGCTTGGGATTGCTTATCGGGTGGTTGGGGTCAAGGTCACGTAACTTAAAATTATTTATTGATGTAGTCTTTCAATCTGATTAAACAATTCATTGTTAAATTTATTTGTTACATGATTATTTCAAAACGAAATGTGAAAGCGGCACGTGGGGGCGTCTGTAGTATTCAGTATTTTACGTCATTGTCTGGTTTTATGTGTCAGTTGACATATGATCTGAAACAGGTGACAGATATGGAGTTTTATGCCGTTAGTCGTTAGTATACGCGCGCGTTCAACAAAGTTATGACAGGACACAAACGGTCCGTGCGATTCACTGCGTCGTTTCGAGGGCGCCGTAATGTGGTTAGAAATGTCATCATTGTTTGAATGTTAAGTTAGTTTTCTGACATTTCCTATATGTTTTTGATTTCCTTTAAAATCCTTTAGTTGTTTAAAAATTTGTTAGAGCTGTCATCATTGTATGTTTAGTGAGTTTTCTGACTTTTCCCATATGCTTTTATTTCCTTTCAAGTCCTTCCAATAGTTTTAAGAAAGCTTGTTAGAACTGTCACCATTGTTTGTATGTTCAGTGGGATTTCTGACATTTCCCATATGTTTTTATTTCCTTTTAAGTCCTTCAGTAGTTTAAAAAAGATTTTTAGAACTGTCACCATTGTTTGTATGTTCAGTGGGATTTCTGACATTTCCCATATGTTTTTATTTCCTTTTAAGTCCTTCAGTAGTTTAAAAAATATTGTTAGAACTGTCACCATTGTTTGTATGTTCAGTGGGTTTTCTGTAATTTCCCATATGTTTTTATTTCCTTTTAAGTCCTTCGGTAGTTTAAAAAAGATTGTTAGAACTGTCACCATTGTTTGTATGTTCAGTGGGTTTTCTGAAATTTTCCATATGTTTTTATTTCCTTTTAAGTCCTTCGGTAGTTTTAAAAAATATTGTTAGAACTGCCATCATTTTTGTTTGTATGTTAATTTAGTTTTCTGACATTCCCCATATGTTTTTCTTTCCCTTCAAGTCCTTCGATGGTTTAAAAAAAGCTTTTCAGAACTGTCATCATTGTTTGAATGTTACGTTAGTTTTCTCGCATTAGCCATATGTTTTTCATTCCTTTCAAGTCCTTCAATAGTTTTAAACAAGATTGTTATAACAGTCATCATTGTTTGAATGTTAATTTAGTTTCATGATATTTACGGTATGTTTTTCTTTCCTTTCAAGTCCTTCCAATAGTTTTAAAAAAGATTGTTAGAACTGTTATCATTGTTTTCATGTTAAGTTAGTTTTCTGACATTTCTCTTATGTTTTTATTAATCCCCCGCCGCAAAGCGGGATGGGGGTTATAGGAATGCCCTTCGTCCGTCCGTCCGTCTGTCCGTCCGTCTGTCCGTCCGTCTGTCCGTCCGTCTGTCCGTCCGTCTGTCCGTCCGTCTGTCTGTCCGTCTGTCTGTCTGTCTGTCCGTCCGTCCGTCCGTCTGTCCGTGCGTCTGTCCGTCTGTCCGTAACATGTTCGTGTCCGCTCCATTTCTCCTATACCCTTTGAAGGATTTTCATGAAACTTTGCTCAAATGTTTAGGTCATTGAGACGATGTGCAGAAGGCATGAGTTATTTACGCCGGCTCAAGGTCAAGGTCACACTTGAAGGTCAAATATTCGAGCCTCCATTTCGTGTCCGCTCCATATCTCCTATACCCTTTGAAGGATTTTCATGACACTTTGTTGAAATGTTTAGGTCATTGAGACAATGTGCAGAAGGGATGAGTTAGTCACGCCGGCTCAAGGTCAAGGTCACACTTGAAGGTCAAATATTCGAGCCTCCATTTCGTGTCTGCTCCATATCTCCTATACCCTTTGAAGGATTTTCATGAAACTTTGCTTAAATGTTTAGGTCATTGAGACGATGTGCAGAAGGCATGAGTCAGTCACGCCGGCTCAAGGTCAAGGTCACACTTGAAGGTCAAATATTCGAGCCTCCATTTCGTGTCCGCTCCATATCTCATATACCCTTTGAAATATTTTCATGAAACTTGGGTCAAATGTTAAGGTCATTGAGACGATGTGCAGAAGGCATGGGCCTTTTACGCCAGCTCAAGGCCAAGGTCACACTTGAAGGTTAAATTTTTGAGCCTCCATTTTCGTGTCTATTTTTCGTGTCCGCTCCATATCCCCTATACCCTTTGAAGGATTTTCATGAAACTTGCCTCAAATGTTTTGCTCATTGAGACCATGTGCAGAAGGCATAAGCCAGTCACGCCAACTCAAGGTCAAGGTCACACTTGAATGTTGAATGTTTGAGCCTGCATTTTCATGTCCGTTTTATATCTCCTGTGCCCTTTAAAGGAATTTCATGAAACTTGCCTCAAATGTTTATCACATTGAGGCAATGTGCAGAAGGCATGAGGCAGTAACGCTACCTGAAGGTCAAGGTCACACTTGAAGGTCAAATGTTTGAGCCTTCATTTTTGTGTCTGCTCCATATCTCCTATGCCCTTTGAAGGATTTTCATAAAACTTGGCTCAAATGTTAATCACATTGAGGCCATGTGCAGAAGGCATGGAGCAGTCTTGCCATCTCAAGGTCAAGGTCACACTTAAAGGTCAAATGATTGAGCCTCCATTTTCGTGTCAGCTACCTATCTCCTATGCCCTTAAGGACTTTTCATGAAACTGATTAAGGTCAGTATGATACTTCAAAGTCACCTTTAAAATCTAATGAAGGATCACGGCGGGGGATATAGCTGTCCTTTGGACTGCCTTGTTTCCTTTCAAGTCCTCCCACAGTGTTTTTTTTTAAAAGATCGCTATAACTGTAATTGTTTGTATGTTTAGTGGGTTTTCTGACATGATTTTATTTCCTTCTAAGTCCTTCAAATTGCGTTAGTAGATTTAAGTAAAAAGGAATCTGTCTCTTTAATGTCCGATTCGAGGTTAAATAGATTTATAAAAGATGTTCTACGTTAGTTTTCTATTTAATTGAACTCCTTTAAAATCCTATATCTTATTTATTTTAAAGTGATAATGCAAATCGGTAATTTTGAAACTACTTTCTGTAATTTTAATAAAGGCATTTTTTGACTTTAAGCTTCCACTCGTTTCAGTCGTTACGGTACCAAATGCGCCGGATGCTCAGAGCCGCTGCAGCCTTCTGATTGGGTGAGACGAGCACGTGACCTTGTGTATCATTTAGAATGCTTCCGGTGCGGCACGTGTCACCGGAAGTTGACCACTGGTGACACGTGTATCCTGAAGGGCGACACAATGGTGTGTCCGGACCATATACTGCCACAAGGGAGCCTGGATGAAACAGACAACGTATCAAGTGAGTTTTCTTTTGCGTTTATGTTTGTTTTTGAAACAACATCAAACTAACAACAACAAACTAAAGTAGCAACACACAAACGAATTAAAACACACTCAAACGTGTTATGCTCGAAAGAAAAGAAACGTTTTGCATCTAAAAAATATCTTACCAGCTATATATACGACAGAAATGTTATGATAGTACAAAAAATGATAACGCGTAGATTTACTTAAGAAACAATTTTTGATATATCGTTGTTTATCGACCAATTAACAACGATTCGGAGTTCTAAAGCGTAGGAATTAAACCACGAGGGTGTTAGCGCAAGTTGTTTAATAGCCACGCATCAGAATGACAGAGAGTTGTTTATTGGTCGATAAGCAACGATAATGCGAAAATTATTTCGATTCTAACATGATTTGACATATGTTTTTGCATTTGTAATTAGAACTACTTTTACTATACTCCGCTCAGAATCGGGAATTATTTTTGCGTTGTTTATTGGGTAATATAACAATGATAATTTTGTTCTTTTTCTATAAAAAAAAATTAGTGAGTATCATGTTGGAATTATTCGGCTATATGATCAGTGTATACTATAAGAAAAATGCAATCATTGTTGCTAGAGATAAAACAGACCTCTTCGAGGAATGCACATAGACCTACACATATTTCGATTTTCATTGCAGTATCTTCTGTTGACTCGGAGAGTCGCGGATCAGAGTCGTCCGAGGAGAAACCGCCGGGGAGCAACGGAAGTACCGGAAGTGGCGGCAGCGGCGGGGGCGGCAAGCGGCAGCGCACGAGTTTCACGGCGGACCAGGTGGCGACGCTTCTGGAGGAGTTCCGGCGGAACCAGAACCCGTCACCGGAAGACCTGGAACGCATCTCTGATCTCACTGGGCACTCGCGGAAAGTTGTCATGGTAACTGAGACGTATTTAGGACAGAGCTTGTTGATTTTAGTTTCTTGGATCCGTTGATCCGTTGACCCGATTTCTTTTTGAAAAAAAAAGAACACTGTCTATATTGTCAACTCATAAACCTAAAAATGATAAAATATATTTTATTTTCGCTGATGAGGCTTTCTTTATGGATGTTGAAAAAGAGTTGTCAACTCAGTTTTATAATGTAAAAACGCATTGAAACATATATAAATTAAACGTAATGTTGACTTTTTAAGCACGTTTATATATAAGAAAAAAACGTTGTATTGATTTTTTTTTATAATCATGTTTATTGCGGAAAAGATTTGTTTATATTAGGCCCTATAATTTTATTTTCATTTTAATTTTATTTTCGCCTACGACTGACTGGACAGTGTTTTTTCAAAAATGTCCGAAAAACTAAACACATCGGTGGCCTTAGCGACATAAACATAAAATGTTCCGGGATCTAGTTTTACAAATGTTCTTGCATATTACAGACTTGAGTCTCTTCTTTCATTAATCAAAAAAATAATTTTAAAATTGATTTTGCTACACACAGTATCATGTATTGTGAAACGCGGAAACTTGTTGTGGTAACTGAAAAGTAAATGATATAATGCACAGGGTACAATTTCACGATTTATGTTAAGGATTAAGAATTCGGTATTCAATGTAATCTATCCGAGTTATTGTTTAAAAACTGATGTTACAACGCAAAATATTATTCATTATGATACGTGAAAAGTTGTCATGGTAACTGAAACATAAAATATATACCTAGAGGGTCCAATTTCACGAATGTTTTTAAGAATTACAAGCCTGAATCTTTAATCTGTCAAAGCTGTGATTTTTATATTAATGTTACACAATATATTTTTATTGTGAATACCGGACATACAATTTTTATTTAAATGGCCAATAGTGATAGCGACGTCAGTGACGTCAAAATGGCAACCGCGTTGTGGGGTGATAGCGGTTTCGTACTCGGCCCTATGACTTCGAAAGATCTCTATCTCAAACTTAGTCTCGACTTAAATTATCCACCATTTAAAACGATTGTTACAATGGGCTTCGATTTTCACTGTTCAATATTTAAAGTTCAGACTAACTTTGTGATTGAGATTTTTCGTAGTCGTGGGGTCTGTTTTGTAAATGTTGCTGTTTTGCTCAAAAACAGACTGTTTGTTACGAAATGTGGAAGATCCGTTTCTAACACATTGCTGTTTATTGTGATGTATATATATCACTAGTCAGTGACTTCATGTATTAAAATTATTAAGCCAGTCTACGAATTTATTGAGCAACCCTCGTAAGGCGTAAACAAACGTGTTTGTTTCAGGTTACCCGACCTATCCTAAAAATGCCCCGAC
The DNA here is from genome assembly GCA_027627225.1 of Congeria kusceri. Lineage (NCBI taxonomy): Eukaryota > Metazoa > Mollusca > Bivalvia > Myida > Dreissenidae > Congeria > Congeria kusceri. The sequence goes on from CM051037.1 coordinate 30,151,823, forward strand.
CCTAGAACATTTTATTGAGTTTGACATATATTTTTTTGTTTTATTTACTTTTTTTCCCAATAATTAAATGTTTTTTGGATAAATAATTAATTTGTTTCGATAGCATGCACTACTATACAATGTTTAAGGATATTACTGATACGTTTTGAATATTTGTTCAGTTTTAGAATCTTCAAGTTGACCACTTACGAAATAAAAATGATTAAAAAATGTCTACCTTCTATCCTAATTGTTTTGGGCATGTTACCTGAAACAAACATATTATTTACGCCTAATATGTCATTTGTTCTCCACATTATTATGCCAGTTTATGCACACTGTATTGTAATTCCCCAAAAAGTGACCCTTAGCTAATCCTGTTATAACAGACATAACATTTTTCGAGAAATCGGGACCAGGGCGGGTAATCACAAAGCTGCTAAGGGAAATCTTAACTTAAGTTGTACTTAAGTGAAAATTTAAGAGAACATTTTCTATGTGAAATAAAATCATATTATGTATTTAAAAGGGTGAAATACGAAACATCCAATCAACATTTACTAGTTTAAAACATTTTTCCCTAAGGAGCTTCGTGAATACGGGCCCAGATGTTTTGCTCACACTTAGTTTTGCTGAGGTTATCATCCGACATGTGTTACCCCCTGTACGTCGGTAAACCAATTTGCAGATGATAAATCAAATTTCAGAGAAAACATATCGTCCGCAATTGACAGGTAGGTACTTATTTTGAATTTTTCGGCGATTTAAGTCGGTATATATACAAAATTATTGTACAAATTTATAAAGTAATGTCCAAAGCCATTATGTATTAAGTGTATAGCCAGAAATATACGTTTTTCTAAGAAGAAATATACAAATTGTCTTTGGGATATACAAAATATTCACAAAATCTACGTATTTATTTAATTTGTGGCATCTAAATCGGCACATTAGTTAACTAAACCGTTACAGAGAAGTGATATAATCTATCTTAAAGGGCATTCAAACGTTTGTTAGTTGATGCCGTGGTGGTTTCTGGGTTAAAATCAATTATATATTGGAATGGTATGCTCATTTATGGATAAAGCCGAACTGTTTGAAGAAAATGTGTTAATAAAGTCCAAACTTAAACTGGATAAAGCTCAAACTGCGCGATAAAATGACTATTTTTTGCAAAGGAAGGTTTGTTTTGTGCTACTTTTCATTACATACTTTCATTACATATACATATTTTTATTATATGTAATAGAAGAAAAATAAAGTTTTTTTCAAAAATTGTACAAGGAAGCATATAAAAAACGAATTAGGCCAACATGGCCCATTATCGTCATGAATAACAATTATACAAATAGGAACAAATAATATCACGCTTTAAGAAAGAGAAATACATTTATTTATATTTATCTGCGCGTACTATATAAAAGTAATCTGTACTGTATTATCATGCTTTACAAACATAATTTATATCTTAGTAATACATAAAAGTGATCTCTAATTTATTCTTATGCTTTACAAAAATAATTGTTATCGTAGTAATACATAACAGTGATCTGTACTGTATTCTCATGCTTTACAAAAATACTGTATATTTAAGTAATACGTGAAAGTTATCGGTACTGTATTATCATGCTTTGCAAAAATAATGTGTATCTAAGTTAAACATTGAAGTAATATGCACTTTATTCATAAAAGTTATATGTACTGCTTGTAACTTAGCATTAAATAGCATTAATCATCATGTACTGACAATATTTGTAATTTCAAAGTTCTACATGCGTAAACAGCTAGTAACTTGATAGTATTTGGATTCTGTGAGGAAAATAACTATGTGGCTTTTAACAAGCTTGGGTGACGTATATAATATACTGATATATGAACAGGGCAAACTGGGCAAACACTATATTACTGATATCGGTATTATTTCACCTTACCTTCTCGATGTTAACCCATTTAAGGTAAAATTGAAGTTCAAAACAGAAGATATTTCTACAAAATAATGCCATTGAACAGCCATTTATGCGTCCTTCTACACCTTGGACAAAAGTGTCAGTAATTCTTTGCTTAAACACAAAAAAAACCATTGAGATCACCAACATCTTGTGCCAAGCAGACATGATAGAATCTCAATGAATACATTTCACTTGACTTGCCCATTTGTTTTTTATGGGGATTACTTTCAATATCGTCTAGGGCCGGCTAGCTCAGTTGGTAGAGCGATGGACTACAAATCCGAGGATCGCGGGTTCGATTCCCAGCCCGGCCACATAACTTGTGTGTGATTGGTCATGAAATCATTTCTGCGGCCATTCTCCCCCTATCTCTGATTCAAGTAGGGCAGTTGTCAGTTATGCACTTAGTACTGGTAAACCAGCTTACCCAGGAAAAGTGTGAGTAGGTTAACTGACCGCCGTTATATGACTGAAATACTGTTGAATACGGCGAAAAATCCAAACAAACAAAATCAATATCGTTTAGCATAATTTTATATATCATTTTAATGAATTTATGGTCTGGAGCACAGATCACCTTAAACCAGTACTTTATCATATTCATTTTACTCAAAGTTAAAAAGTCAAGTATCCCTGTCTCCGATAATATAAAGTCATTATGTGTGCTGATTTTGACACCTATTTGTCCTTCACCATTTTATAACATATTTTAAATTAAAATAAGCATTTTTATTGTTGTTTTGTAGACATTACAAAGCCATTTTATTACATTGTAAGGGATATCCTTGGTACATAAGATACAGACTCGGTATTTGAGGATCACGTTTTACAGCTATAAAAGCAATGCATACTCATGTGTACACAAAAGTAAGACATCATAATGATATCCGAACTGCATTTGAGAGTCATTTAGGTCTAAGACAAGGCGAATGTTTTGTTCTCGATTCTATTTTCTTTGTATATCAAAGGCATTGAGGATACATTGTACTCAAAAGGTGCTACTGGTATTGATATAGTCATGTTAAAATGCTTCCTACTCAAGTATGCGGACGGTGAAGGGCAAATACGTTATCTGTTGTTCCCATGTTCGCTCGACATTCAGCTTGTGCTGCCAGCAATACATGGTACTTTCAGCCCAGTTTGCCTACTTTTAATCAAATGTGTGAACAATTTACCTATGGCACTTAACATAGGTATCACTCTAAAATTATTTGTGTCATTTAAATCTCTTTTTTATGTATATATACAATAAAACATTCGGTCCATTTATCTGGAAAATATCCAAGACATAATATTTTGTTAAACAATTTAAGCAAATACGGAGGAAGTTCATCTCTGCCATTTATTATAAATTTATTTAAGATCAGATCTGGTCCCGCACTTTTTCCAGTTTTGATATTGGCAGTCCCGTTGAATAATTCTCCAGCAGCAAAGTATTACTGTGATAAGAACTTTAACAATGTCAGTGTTTTTTTCACCTTTGGGGGAAAGGTGGCGTTGCCCTTCAGATGGGGGTATTTTACGGCAAAAAGGGAATACTTTTTTTTTAGAAAAGCATTATTACATACTTATATTCTACTTTGTTATAAAAAATTAATCAACTGTTATGTTAGAAATGATAACTTAGACTATGCACTAATTTCATTTGATGAAAGATAGCTGGGATTTTTTGTCCGATTTTTTTCAAAATAAATCTTATATTCTGAGGGGAATTTTAAGGCAAATATAGGGAAAAAATATATACTTTTTTAGCAGGGGAATGGGGCCGAATTTTGGCCCCAAATTGGCCCTAAAAAAAACACTGAATGTTTACTTTCATAAAATTGTTGCACAATGCTAAAGTGAACTTTTGTGGTCAACAATGTTAAATTCTCGCTCAAAATGGTTTAAATGCATACATTTATAGCATTTACATAAAGATTTATAGCATTTACATAAAGATTTATAGCATTTACATAAAGCACTCTTGTACAATTTTGGTTATTATCCATTCAGTTTTAAAAAATAGTTTGGACTTTATCACCTTAAAGTTAGGGCTTTATCAATTTTATATTATATTGTCCCACGAAAATAGCAATATAACGCTTATTTGGTGCATTTAAACAACGCATGAAGCAGATATACAAAGAAGAATGGCAGATGCGTAGGGTCGTCGTACATTAATAATTGCAAAAACATTAATTGAGCAGTACTTTTTTACATAAAATATTGCAAACTTTACTGATTTTTCTAAATTCTTAACCCAATTCATACTAATTTGGCCAAATAATTGCCATTAGGAATCGTTTGTAACAGCGCATTATACGTACAAAATATCATTGTATCTTGTGCGATATTTTAAATGTTGAAATTTACCATAAAGATATGAGTATTTGTAAATAAATTACTATCGTAAGTAATTTGTCCGACATGTTTTCTCTGAAATTTTATTTATCATCTGCAGATTGGTTTACCGACGTACAGGGGGTGTGTCTGAATAAATCATCATGTTTTCTAAAACATGTTAACTGAAACAGGATGCAACATGTAAATACAGATTTTGGATAATAAAAATCCTGTTTTATAAGTACATTTCCAACTCTCGCTTAACAACGCGCCGATGACCGCGAGTACACACGTACCTTGCACCCACCCGCCACAAACATTATAATGGTGGCAAAACAGTTTCGCAAGTGCCGGATTCTGGATTAGATTTTGCATATAAATCATGACGTCTGTACGCCCTTTCAAAATTTCTGCCAAAATGGCGACCAGAGTTTGGAATTAGCCTGTCTTCGAATTTCAAGGTCAGCAACTCTGTTCACAAAGCTGGACCGCCAATATCCACATTTTGGAATTTTCTTAACCTTCATTTTAAAACGCAAGCAATCAAATCTGGCATACCTTACTAGTCAAGCAGTCACACAGCTGCCTAAATTCACTGTACCCAGCCCTTTTGCATTTGAGGCTAAACAAATGTACAGCGCTAACTAATATTGCAAATAGACCCCATATGAATTTGTAAAAGGAGACGATTTAGAAGTATAATTGACATGAAATGCTCGTCATTATTAGCAGAAATGCTGCACTTTAATCAAGAACACAACTGTGAATCTTTCTGTGTGAATTACAAGTAATTATTTCGCTTAAGTTACGTAATGGCGGTTTTCTCAAAATTGCAGCTGTCATTACGAATGCTCTACGCCTACACCGATGTCAGGGCTTTCGTCCGATATATGTGCTACGGGCCTCCTTACATAGTGCACTAGCTTCTGAAGAAGCGAACTAGAGATATGCATTGATTAAAACACAGTCCTCCAGATTTGCTTATGATTTTTAAAGGAACATTTTCAAAGTTTGGGGTTGGAAAAACATTTATCTGAAAATGGAATTTTATAGCAGAAATTTGTAGAATCTATCGAAACATTTGCCCTTTCTGCTGTTTTGGTTGCAGAACATAATAATTTGATATTTATTATGTCTTTTTGTGTAAAACATTACCAATGTACGTCTACCAGGTGGCAAATCTCTCTCAAAAAATAACATACATTCGTCAAAAGTTTAACTTTGCAAAAGCAATTTTCTTTTTAAACCTTGGATAATATATGTATTGTAGAACTTAAAAAATGTCAGTTTTAGAACATTCACAACCCTAAACAGTGAAGTTGCACCTTTAAAGTCACCCTATGTATGTATCTACATGTATGGAGTATGTGAGTTTAAGTGTGTGTACGCATACAAGTACGTATACGTATATGTATGTGAGTATATATAATTTTCTTTAAAAAAATATTTTTTACTTAAAAACAAACAACACATGCTTTGGCTTTTTCAGATTAAGAACATTTTTCAATACAAAATTTGTTTCCTTGTAATACTCGTGTTATTTTATTCAATGTATTCAATGTTCGCTGCTGTATTTCAATATTCCTTTACATAACAGAATGTTCAATACATTTTCTTGCTCGGTAATTATGGTCATTACAGTGACAGAAACATGTTGTGTATCCAATTATTCTTCATTAGAATGTTTGGACAAAGATTTGTATGTTACACGCGTTGTTAGTTTTTTTCTCAATTAAAATTGCTTATGCGAATGATATTATATAGCTTTTGTCCTGAAATACTGGCAAATCATATATCGTGCAATATCATTAGTTAAACTTGATCTGCGAACTATGTTGTTAAGAATAACAGCATGTTTTATGTAATATAATAACAAATAAAACTGCATTAGATTTTGCTTTTTTCGGAGAAAAAATATAGAGCGGTTACAAACATGATTATGAATTTGAGTATACTAAGTTAAAACAGTATTTTTAAAGCTCTGAATGAACAAAGGAAATTAAACACAAATATATTGTGTACGTTAAATTAAACGATTCGCTAGAATAAACGTGTTACGGATTGAATCTGTATAATTACATGGCCACATACTTAACTGATTTTGGAATGAATGAATGAACAAAAAAAGACGCGCATTTATTGTTTAAATTAGGCAAATGTATTGCTAATATTCTGAAATATTTCAAAAACCCATCCAATCGCTAATTATTGTGTATTTTCATAAGAATTTCGGACTTTCCCTACCGCGGATACAGCTGAGTTTTCATGATCTTCATTACTTCTTTGCACACCACCCCTTTGATCATTTTCAGATATGGTTTCAAAATGCGCGTGCGCGGAACAAGAAGATGCTGCTCAACGGGGGTCAGGGCCCACATCCGACCAAGAAAGGTATGCTTTGTAGGGAAAGATCCAGTGGCCATTCCAGAAACATCTTAAGATGATCTTAAAATATTTTCACTTAAGCTCCAATTTTTGTAAGGTGATATTTAAACATACTGAACAATATCGCTTTTCTCCTTAAGCCAGATAGTCCTTCTAATAAAATCAATAGTACTACTCGATAGATCGTCAGCAGTTCGGTACTAATCGGAAATATTCCGAAGATTTTCTGCTGCTATCGATTTTCTGATGATCGATACTGGCTTATCTAAGATTTTACATTTTCATACCCTCAACAATTTAATCCAATATCATTAAAATCAAATCCTAACATTGTTAGGATCTGAAGACATCGTATAACATATCACTTTAAACTGACCTTCCGAACAATAAAACATCAGCCCTTCTGCGCCCAATGAAATTGCCTTTTGCACAGCAATGTCTGGCCACGGTTCAAAAAAAGTGATGCATTTTCAGCTGATCCTCGGGAAATCATTTTCAGTTAATTTTCACGGGGATAACAATGGATATAGTGGTACATTGGCAAGTAAACATCCAAAGTTCACGTTAATTTAGTGCTTAGTATTTGTGGTTTATATATGAAGTTATAACTTAAGATTATGAAGCCAACAGTTTGATTGGCTCCTAAAAAGGTCATTTGAACGTGACCCCTAATGCGATGTCATCAGATCCAGTCAGCGGATAATATAGTAGCGTCAGACTGGAGATGATTTTACTGAGATTGCAATTTAATCTGGCTATCCTGTTAGCGCAGTGTTTTTGCAAGAGTATATCTTTATGCAAGAGATAAAGCGACACACTTCTATTTTTTATCTTTTTTTTCTCAGTTGGATAATATTAAGGTTAACAAATAATCCATAGTCTTTAATAGTAACAACTAACTACTACAACTACAACAACAGCAACAACAACAAGAACAACAACAACAACACCAACTACCACTACCACTACTACTAATACTACTAATACTACTACTACTACTAACTTTAACTACTATTTCTACTACTACTACTACTACTAATAATAATAATAATAATAATAACAATAATAATAATAATAATAAATGTTATTAATAATAATCATGTTTATTACCTCATTTAAGCCTAAATTCCCCGCCTAAAATTTTAAATAATGTAACAAAATTAACACCACTCGAACAAGCAAAGAATGAATTTTCCAAATCCGTTTGTACTTTTCTGACAAACAAGGGGAAGTTTATTTTTATTCGATAAAGTTGAAAATGCACCATATTTTCGACCGAGGTTCTATTTATTTCTATAGGAAATAGGGTGATGTTACAAAGGCGCAAATTTCCCCATCTAATTTTTAAATAAAATAAAATACATGGTACCATGTTAAAGGGCATAAAATTATCGTTTCAAATCCGTTTGTACCTTTCTGAGAGTACAAAAATAAGGAAGTTACGGCAAATAATATTTAACGCTCCCTATCAAATCAATCTAAATTTTACGTGAAAAGTATCCATTTTGCTAGATGGTTGCACATGAAAACAACACACAAACTAATGAATCCAATTATAGTTAAGTAAAAATCAGTTAATAATAAGTTGATAATTACTGAACATTTACCAGAATTTCAGGATAATATTTCACTTAAGATGTTTCTGGAATACGACCCCAGAGCGAATTAGCAATTTTGCTGCACATCTCTTCTTTATTGCACCTTCACTCAAGCTGCCCATCTGGTCTGGTGTACACAAAAATATTTCCTATATCTTAAAGCATGTATATGTATTCGTGGATATATGCAATTACAAATGATGAAAACGTTTTTTAAAATACTTAATTGAAAGCATAACAATAATAAACATCTGGAATTATCCAAAATATTAGCTGATATAAGAGTATCGCCCCCGTCAATACGCTTATACTTCTCCACTCGTACTTGGATGGTACTAACTCGAACTCCGCCTATTTCAAATATTGGAAATAAATATAGGGTTTAATTATGCTATCAGAGTTCACGAATGTCAGGCCAATTTCCCAGAGCTATATTTATAAAATATTAATTAAGACATACATATCAATGATTTGTACATGTACTTGTTTAATAATTTCCAGGAAACTCACGACACCTGTGGGTATCCACGCCTCGGAGTCCCGGTGCCGCCCAGTTTGTCGAGTAGCAGTTCGCAGACATCGGTCATTCATTTCGTGGCAATCAGTTGCGCACTCTTGCCATAACAGTCACCTTCGTTTCATTATGTTCAGTTCTACTACTTTTTTGCCAAAAAAGGAGTCCGTCTACAAGACTTTTGTGATAAAAGCATAAATTTGTATTTTTCTTTCGTTTATTTGCGTAGTTGTAAATATATTTGTCAATGGTATGAAATACTCCCGAGTCATCGCCATCGTCATCGTCATGGTATGTATTATTTATTTTTGTTTCATGTGTTTTCATGTGACATTGAAGCTTATGTTGTACGCATTTGTTATAAGCCGCCGCGTTTTTGGCGGAAGGATACATTCAGATCCTGTATTCAGAATTGGTTTTGTCACAATCGAAAGTAGTTCCTGCATTGCAGCGCTTGAGGATTGGCTGAATCACGTGTTTTGTCACGTGTTTGTTTTGAGGTTTGTACGTATGCACCGGTGCTAACTAAGGCCATGAATTTCATTTTTCGTTATTTAATATTTATTTATTTGACATTTGATTATCATTTAACCAAATTAACATTGATCGTTATTATGTTGTACATGTAAAGAACTTTCCTGAAAGTTTCATCGTTTATTTTGTTTTGTTGAAATATTTCTTCTCTTTATTCGTTTTTAGGATTGTTTAGGTCGATAGTATTTGTATTTAAGAAAACATTTACATTCCTTATTAAAAACGAATTGTAAAAACTGTACATTATTATGTTATTATGTTATACCAGTATTTTTACCCGAAAAGTACACGTGGACATTACATATGCATACGAATCTCTTTATAACATCGATTTCATGTTCATATTCGTTTAGTTGTTACAGGTCCGATATATGTTAAGCGCTCATATATACTTCGATACGTGTCAGTGTAACGCGTTATCTTTAAAAAATAATAATTAAAAACAACATTTTAAAGGTTTTCCAAATCATGTACATCTAAAAGTGAACACTTTTCGTTTGGAGACGAGAATATATTCATGTTCCAAATGCTTTAACCGAGTTGATACACGTAAGCCAGCAGTTTTATTTTTATTGAATGTTTGTCATTCTTTGTTTTATAGCCTTTTTGTTCTTCAAAACTGTCGTACAATCGGCAACTATCATTTGTTCTTCAAAACTGTCTTACAATCGGCAACTATCATTTGTTCTTCAAAACTGTCTTACAATCGGCAACTATCATTTGTTCTTCCAAACTGTCGTACAATCGGCAACTATCATTTGTTCTTCAAAACTGTCTTACAATCGGCAACTATCATTTGTTCTTCAAAACTGTCTTACAATCGGCAACTATCATTTGTTCTTCAAAACTGTCGTACAATCGGCAACTATCATTTGTTCTTCAAAACTGTCGTACAATCGGCAACTATCATTTGTTCTTCAAAACTGTCGTACAATCGGCAACTATCATTTGTTCTTCAAAACTGTCGTACAATCGGCAACTATCATTTGTTCTTCAAAACTGTCGTACAATCGGCAACTATCATTTGTTCTTCAAAACTGTCTTACAATCGGCAACTATCATTTGTTCTTCAAAACTGTCTTACAATCGGCAACTATCATACCGATGTATGAATTGTTTACAGTTTGCCCCTTTCACTGTCTAATACCTATTGTATTTTATTTTTTGATCCAACCAAAGAGCAATAAAAAAAAAAGCAAATTATGCTTTTTAAAAGTGTGTTATTTACGTTAATGATGCCAATCATAATTTCTCATATTCTACGTGATTTTTATATACATACATGTATATAAATAACCATTTTTTGTGGATCCGGAAAATGTCCATTGCTACCCTACACAAAAAAATATGTACATGTCATGGAATAAGCAGACCTTAAGTCGTCATCAGTTCTTACTTAGGAAAATAGTGTGTGTACTTAAGCTGATTTTTACGAAATTGGGAAGGTTATTAAATTTTTTGTAAAAAGCATTCTTTGAAATATTTTCAGGTCTTTTATTGTTTGTATTTTCGTTTCTGTTATTTTTTCACAAGTGCTATGAATTAGGGATAGATTATTTTCACTTTACGATTCACATTTTAAAAACTGTTAAGCCCCTTATTGTAAACTAGAAACCACTCCCCCCCCCCCGTTGTTTCTTGTCCCGTTTAGTGCTTATAATGTTATTTAAAGGGACCTGTTCACAGATTGGCAAATTGACGATTTTCATTTTTTTTTCATAGATCCCAAAAAGAAAAATACGTTATAGATAAACTAGCAATATAACACTACTGACAAAGAAATACATTTGTATATTGGAAATATAGTGTCGTTTGTAAAAAATCATGAGTTGAAATGGATAAAATTTTAAAGCGTTTGTAACGATTTTCATCGGTAATTTGGAAAACACGTGTATCACTTACATAGCGTTTAAAATTCACCACTATGTGTAAAAGTCAGAATAGCCGAGTAGTTAGCGCCACGGACTTTTGATCCCGGCGGATGTGGTTCGAGTCCTGGCGAAGGCTTTTTTTTCTTAATATAATATTTGTGTTTTGTTAGTTTTTTGTCTTAGTTTTTGCAGGTAATACATTTAATGACATTTTCTTTTAAATACAAAAATCTGTGAACAAGTCCCTTTGAAGATTGGATGAATTATATGTTGATAATTTCTGTAGTTATTTGTTCTTGAAACAAATAATTGGATCTGGAACACTCTTGTATAGGTACCGAAGGTACTGGAATTGTATATAAAATGCATTATTGTTTAGTTTCACACATCTATTTACATGTGTCAAAGATGGTGTACATGTAGTATGTTTAAGTTAATAAATGGATTTGTTTAACTACGTTGTTGTTTAACAAAAAGATTAAACACTATCTTTTCCTTATTAATAAAATTTCATTTTTGAACGAAAAATTACACTTTAGGTACATAAGGTATAAAGTATTCTATGAATATCCATCATTCCTTTTTAGGCAAAAAGCTACACAAATAAATGGTGTTTTATTTCATTTTTGTTACTTTTAGAAATGTGCATTGTGTTCATATACATAAAGAAATGAACGAAATTTAACGTACAGTTTCAAAAACATTTGAGGCGTGTCGTGGGAAATCCGGGCTTAATGCATGTGCGTAAAGTGTCGTCCAGGATTAGCCTGTGCATTCCGCACATGTTAATCCAGGACGACACTTTCCGCTTTAATGGTATTTTCTGTTCTAAGGAAGTTTCTTCTAAACATAAATCCACAGTAGGCGAAAAGTGTCGCCCAGGATTAGCCTGTGCGACACTTTACGCACATGCATTAAGTCCGGTTTTCCCACGACACGCCTCATTTGAACGTGTCATATTCACAAACAATCAAGCCAGCAATGATTTCTAGGGATAATGGAATATAAAGTCGACTAGGTGCTTGCTAATGGTGATTTAGAAATGAAAGTCTTTCGTTTCAATATACGAAATACAATAGATGGTCAATGATAATGATAATTATGTATTATGAATTTTTGACATTCATGATGATGTTCTTTTCTTTTGCTTTTTGTTCGTTTTGATCTTCAAACGTATTCATAGCGTGCCTTGAAGTACGTTGAATGCCTAGCGTGTAAAAGAAAAGTAGTGGTTTGAAACTAAACATTTTTCATTTTTATAAATTGCTCGGGACATCCGTCCTTTAATTCACTTTGCAGTGTTTTGTATTTCACAGTTCACAGCTGAAAGAGAACACAGACATCTCACCGTATGTTGTGCGTTCACTCTGAAAACTATAGAATGTTTTAAATCCGATTAGTTTAGATTTGATTCGGGCGCATTGCGAAGAAAAAACAACCTCAAAAGGAGCTATTTTGTCTTGTTGATCTAGCAGAGCGGTGGCAATCATGAAAGACTCATCATTTGGAACAGTTAAGATGCTCCTGTATCATTCTATACAGATTGCAATGTTTTAAATAATGGAACTTTAAGCAAACTAGTCTCTTACACGTATGTCAATGCACCCGATCTTTTACGTATTGGATGTTTCCGAAGATGTCAATCATACTCAAATACACTGACTGATTTATTCAGTCCTCTAGTCATTTTACGTCTATATCATCTTGAGCTCGTGTTAATGCACACAAACTCCCCACGTGGTTATGCTTGTGGTGAAATCTTAACCTCTACAAGTAGCTTAGAAGGACCTTACATTAGCAGTAGTGAATACTGGACAACTGGATGGGCCTATTTTAAGGTTTTGAAAGCAGATAAAGAAGAATCGACACTTTTTCATGCTTACCTTTCTTCTTGGTAACACATTTATGATGAACGCCATATTTGTTCAGGAAACAGACCAACGCTGAAACCAAGGTGACCAGAACCACAATCGCAATTACGCCTCCTACGATAGCCCCAGTGTCCGATGGCGTTTGGTCATCCGATGCTGTACAATTGTACCAAAAATAAACATATGTGGAACAATCAGTAAGGTATCAACACTAGTTCTCTTTATTCTATAGGTGAAATGAATGTAATCTTTGCCTTGCGGACAATAAGGCTCAGAGAACGAAGCGGTATACAGTTATAGCTTTAGCAATTCTCAACGATACCAAGTACTGGTTCTGCCTATGTCAAAGGCATTAAAACGTATTTAAGCATCCCAATATTTACAGTATTTAACAAGGAGTCGGAAAACACAACCCCCAACACTTCTATATTATCGTCCCTTGCAAGCCAGAAGGCTGATCAGCAGCATTATGTGCAAAGAAGGCTGATAGCCACTTTAGGCTTTCAAAGGAGATTGTTGCCATTTTCGCTCGTACTTTGGAACAAGTAATACTCTGCGTTAGGGGCTAATGGTCTACCGCAAAACGCGTCCAGACACACGGTGTTGTATAACATTTTATGTAGAACAAGTAGCATGGGATTGCCGATTCCAGGCTACTGGATTTCAAATATTACTTTATTTGATACACCGGCAATGAGCAATATAATTATATCTATAACACTGCTTACGAAAGACCTCCAGACGAAAACTCCTCTCATCACTTCGTGCCTGGGACGCTCCATTGGTCGGATGGAGAACGTTAGACGCTGTACACGTATACACGTCAGCGTCACAAAACTGCACTGACAGAATGGTCAACGTCTGGGTGGTCCACTGTGCGCTAGAGTTCTCATTATATAACCTGCCTCATATATATATCACTCCCAAAATATTAAATAGAACACATAGTTATGTAGTTTATCAAATAAATGTAGGTGTTATGAAAATTAACTGGCTAACTGGCACAAAAGAGCGCCTCGTAATGCATAAAAGAGCGCGTGGTAATAGCCCGTGGTGTTGCACAAAAGAACACGTGAAAATGCACAAAAGAACACGTAGAAATGCACAAAAGAACACGTAGAAATGCAAAAAGAACACGTAGAAATGCACGATAGAGCGCATGGTAATGCAAACAAAAAACAACCGTATCACATTAAAACCTACCAACGTATAAACTTACTCCCAGGAAACAATACTCCCATAGAACTTCTATATACGTCTGTACAGATGCACTCTCTAGCACACTTAGGTCAAAAGTTGGTACCATTATGTTGGTGGCCGTGCAAGCGTAGAGGCCAGTGTGTGGGGGGTGCTGCACATTGGTCAAGATCAGTTTAGATGTATTTGCAATCGATCCCAGCAAACCCGTCGACCAGACGTAACTTGGCAAGGGGTTGCCATGACTCGAACACGTGACCTGAATACTAGTTCCTCTGGCGATTCGGAGGGTCTCGGGCACGGACATGTTGCCTGCAGTCAGTGCGGGTAGGATGGGTGGATCTGTGCATGGATTGAAGCATATGATGAAAAACTTCCTCCCTTTTGTTACATGGCATTTTTGTCATATGTCCATATATCTGTTTAATACACATACGCCAAACCTATACTCCAAACAGTTGCTTTACATTGATCTGTTTTCGTATTTTGTTATTTCTTTTGCAATTTATTGGTTTGTTACATACTGCATGAAATCTTGTTAACAAAAGTATGTCGGAAGAACGTATCATTCCATTATGATTTCCGTACGGCATGCTTAAGCCACACTGGAGCAGTTCTCAGTTGTGTTTTGATGATTATGAAATTCAATTTGACTTATTTAATTCAACACTTCTGCTAAGGCTAAACCTGCAATACACATAAAACATAAACAGCCGCAACTTACACAACACTTCCACTGCCATTGCGATGGTGTTCGTTGCAGTAATTGTTGGACCTTCTGTAACATTCATTATGTTTGTAGCCCTGACGATATATATATCAGAATGGTATATATGTATGTTCACCAACGTCAGACATGGAACATATTATTTAGAGCCGTCTGGTAGCGCCCATTCGTACGTAGGAGGCGGGTTGCTATCGCTGGTGCAGCAAAGGCCAAGGACGGACCCCTGAAGGACATGGAGATCCCCGGACACCACTTGGCCCTTGTATGCACATACTAGGCGACTCGGTCCGTCTGAAATGTAACACAACGACTCAAGCTTGTAATTAAAAAACATCATCTGTCGGTTATGTATTAACAACACAAATAGTTTTATCGGTAACGAAAACCATCAGTAAAAAGAATAAAACACGAAATAAAGCAACATCGTAGCAATTCAGTGCCGCTTGCTTTTACTTGCGCTAGCGCAATAAGCGTATCCAAATATTTTCAAATATGTTTGGAAAAGTAAATTATTAATCATTTTCATAAAATATTGTTACACTTTTTATTTGGTACTTTCAAAGAATATATAAAAAGAGAAACATATTGGTGGCAATGTTTATCTAAAAATGATAAGTCGTGTCTTTATTAATACAACTTAACTACATTTCAAGGGTTGAAAACTAGAACGTACTAGGTTAGATACCAGTAAATCATTGTGTATCCCTCCGAGGTCCATTCGAAAGTAACGCCTATTACTAAAGAGTGCCTCTACTCTGCTGGTATTAAAGTCATTTAGCAATCTCAGACATGCCTTTTGTGATTATTTCTAACGTCCTATGTGTGTCTGGAACATTTTGGTGCATTTCATTGGAGGCTGACTTGAAAAGTGAACTTTTGGGGTGTGTTAACTGTGGTGTGGGGATTGTGTCGAAATATGACTGCCGAAACCCTGTTTTCTATCGGTATCTGCATTCAGGAAGTGGACAGTTTTATTTTTACATTGATATCAGGCTTGCACAATCTGAAAAAAGGAAAGAGTAAAAAAAATGATTGGAAATTTTGCCGTTTTATAATGGGACTATATACGAATTGGATTTACTGACATCTAACCTACTAACTGCAATTGATTACAATGGCAGTTGGTACCTTCTGGTTCTCAACCCTCAACTCATACATTCATACGTATTCTTGACGTACACAAAACATCAAGTTTTACTTTCTGCGATTCAATTTCCGTTCCGTTATCCGTTGCCGCACAGTATATTGCAAAGCCGCTGTCATTCCTGTATGGATTTATACGCAATGTACTAATCGTGTCCGATGTGTTGGGATGGGTACTAATTTGAGAGCCATCTGTAAATTCCTCGTGCGTTCCGAGTGGCTGATTTTGAACCTTAAAGTGCGTGAATACGCTGTTTTAAATGGCATTGTAGCATAAATAAAAATAGCACAATTATGTTAATTGCCATATACATGCTTGGTGATTTAAATGTGTAAAACTTAAAAAATGAATCATTGCACAATTGCAAAAATGCACATTTGCATAATTGCTTAAACAAAAAAAGTTTTACACTGGACAGTAAAAAAACAATTGTAGATTACACAACACTAACAAACGATGCAACAGTCGAGAAATGTATTCGATTATTTTATTGTTTCTTCTGTCATTTGTACGTCTTTCTATACGAAAATTTGTATATACACACTCTATACCACCGGACGGTCGGGGCAGGAAGTGCTGGCGAGGTTCGGCCTAGACACCGGGCAGTTCTACCTTCTACAACGCGTAGAGTCGTGTAGTTAGGCGTTATCGTAACCCAGGTGACAGGCTCTGAAAAATAGCATTGCCATTCGGCAATAATGCAATAAAACAAATCACTTTACATGCTACAAGTAACGTAAACATTTTTTGCCACTTTATATGTTAGATATTGACAAAAAAATCAAAAATAATAATTTGTATAAAACTAATGGACCATTATAACAAATATTTTACAGTAAGGTTCTTTGGGTTGTCCGTTACTAGCTTTCTTCAAATCATTTTTATTCGTTAAACATGGTGACGAGAGTATAGGACAGTTGTCTGTATTTAAAGGCACTCTGTCAACGAAAAATTGGCTTCCTATTGCACTATACATTATATCATTTGATAGAAATGCGCTTTACATGCGCATTAAATAAATAAAACATAATATATTACATAATAATATATTAGATAAAAACTAATTAGCAAAAAAGTCTGAAAAAATTACAACCCCGAGCGGATATTGAACGACTTAGGAGCCATACGAAGAAATGACAGTAGACAGCGCTTTAACCAACTGCGCTATTATGTTTGGTTAAGAGTCGTGTGTAAACTATGGTTATACAAAATGCTCACAATTAAGTCGTCAAAATGCAAACGGAAAAAGGGCCAAACAAACACAACCCATATTATAAATTGATTTTTATCTCAGAATGCGTACACTTGTTCCCCATACCAAGAATACCACTGGCAACCTGATTCGAATTTAGGAACTAAAACATGTCCTACTAATTAAAAAGCATTTTCAAACTATGTCTGGGAGAATATTTTCACGAATGCATACGACCATCTACAATCTGACTAATACCAGACATTTTGCGGTAAGAAATGCCATCAAAATTTGTTATTGTATTAGGTGTCGTTTAAACGACTTAGATATGACATCCATATCTAAATACGTGCTGGTACAAAATCAAACTGAATGTTGAGAGAAACGCCGATTTTAATTTGTTAATTTCACATTTTGGACTTTTTATGACTAATAACAGACCATATAAATGTTGAACGTTTTAAACTCTAACAATAACCACGACAACAGATTTCAATCAAACTCACACTTATATCTTAAAATTTCTACAAACTGTTCGGCGTTTTAGTTTGTTTTCAACTGATTTGCAACGAGACCATCTGTCAGTCACTACAGTTATTGTAGTTGATTGAGAATTTGGTTAATGACTCACTTTAAAAACAAACCAAACACATTTCTTTTGTAATACATTTACAAATACTGGTTTATTTGATATGAACAATTACAGGTTATTAAACGAAACTAACCATATTTTTAAAGATCCAAACGAAAGATATCTTACTTGCGCAACTGGTTATCTACAATACGCCAACCAAAAATGGTGACGTAATTTCTTATGTTAAAACCAGTCGTCTTAACTAGAGTATTTTTTTTTTATTTCTCAACTTCAAACAATAATGGGTCTTACGCAGTAGCTATACGTTTATATTTCAGCAAAGTTTATTTCCGTCTCAGAAAGGATTGTGTTTCAACACCTCATACTTTTAAACTCTCAAATACATCGTAAATAGTATTGTATTGTATTACCTCACATTTAAAAATATAGACTATAATTTATTATAATTGTTCTATGAATGGTACCCGGGGCGTAGCTAGGGTATACAAAGTGTATAGACACAAATGGCATAACAGGGGTGTTTATCTATGGTTACAAACAACTAATTTAAAGGGTCAGTTACACAGTTATGATTTGGAAAAAAAAACATTTCTTTAAAAATGGAATTTTCAAACGAGAATTTTTAGAATCTATCAAAACGTTGTGTCTGTTATGCTGTTTTGGTTGAAAAATATAATTATTTTCATATGATTTGTGGTTTTTGTGTGTAAACAAACTACTAGGTTATGTCTACAATCAATAACACATATTCATCAACCGTTTCACTTTGTACAAGCAATGTGCTTTTAAGACCGTATAATATGAACAATAGATGTATAATAGAACATCTAAAAGTAAGTTTTAGAATAACATTACCCATCACCTCCACCCCTCTTGTTTTATTGCTTTTTTAGCGTTTTTATATTTTTCATATCTGGAAAATTTGTATAAGCACGTGCATTAAAACGTGCAATGTTACAACGTAAATATATACATGTAATGGAGACTATAAGCACAGACGTTTACAGTAGTATACCATTGTTTAAATTTGTAATGGTCTCAACCATCTTTATACATATAATATTGTTTTATCAGCATTAAGTTATTAAGGTAAAATAATCATTGATCTTCCGTAAAGTGCACGTGCATGTATTTATATTGTTCGTTTATATGTCTTGAATTCGTATTTGACATCACTTATTTATTAGAAAATTGAAATGTATTTTGGGCCGGTGGCCATATGATACAAATAAAAAGTTTTGGTCTTGCCTAAATAGTGCCTAAAGGAAGCTACGTAACCTCATACTTTGTTTTGTAATACATTCGCAACATCGACTGTTTCGTTTATTACGCCAATAAATCAGTCACATTTCTATGCCCTTGTAACGAGTATAATTTATATAAATATGTACAACTAAAGCAAACACTTATGTCTCAATCGTAAAAGTTCTGCAAAAATATATTTGATAACTATAGGAATTATAGCCACTTTAATATCAACAAATTGAATGTGTTTTCATACTTAAATACTAAGAAACTAACCAGGTACGATTTACACCCATGGGATGGATAAGGGGGTCTATTCGTGAAAAAATAAAACCGTCTCAATCAAAATCCGCCTGTACTCGCAATATATTTAAATTGCACTACTGCTTAAACGACCGAACATAAAATTTCACACTGATTTACATACATCAGATGTAACTATATAAAAGGTTTAGTGAATAGTTAAATCAGTTAGTAACAGTGCGCTCACTTTTTCCGTTTGGCTGGAGTGACACGGACGCGCATTTCATATACAGGAACAGACAACAAAGTAATAGTTAATCAGGGGCGTTGCTTGGGTTCAATAAATGTATAGGCACAATAGACGGAATCCAAAAAATGACGCTGTAAGAGATAATTTGGGCCAGGAGTGTTTATACTCGTATGTGGCTACAAACAACTAACTTCAGCTAAACCCCGATTTTACAAAATAATTGTAAAATAAGCGTATATTGCAATGAAATTTATTTCATATTGGCGTAATCGACTCGTTAAACAATGAAGTATCAACACAGCCAAGAAAGATCCCCTCACCCCCATCCCCCCTGTTGTTTTTATTGCATTTTTGGCATATTTAAATTTTCCATATCTGGAAAAAATGTATAGGCACGTGCCTATAGTGCCTAAAGGAAGCTATGCCCCTGTTAATACTCATCCCTTTTCATCTCCGTTCAGTCGTTTGTACAAGGAACTGGGTTGATAATCATTTGACAACAGGTGTATTCTCATTAGAAGTGTTGTTCGCATATTCCTACTCTGTAAATTGACCTCTTATTTAAAAGATGTTAAGCAAAACCCCGCTAATAAGACCATTGATGGTTTTTGTAAAGTGTGTCTTAAAGGGGCCTGTTCACAAATTGACGAATTGACAATTTTCATTTTTTTGGTCACAGATTCAAAATTAAATGAACAGTGCATGTAAAGGAGCGAAATATCATTACATACACCGTAAATACCGTTTCGTTATTGAAATGTCATAAGTTGAAATTGATAAAATTATAAAGCGTTTCTAACGCTAAGCGATGAACACATTTGGAGTGTGTTTCTTTGAAATTGTTGAGAACGTGTGAATCACTTACATAAAGTAAAAAATACACTGACGAGTACGCGTTAGACTTTTGATCAGGAGATCTGAGGTTCGAACCCTATTCGGAGCAATTTTTTATATTTTCTTTTTTTTTTGTTTTTCTTGTTATAGTATTTTAGCCCCTCTTTATTTCAGTTTCTTCCATTTGTCAAGTCAAGACGTTTAATGGCATAGAAATATATAAAAATCTGTGACCAAGTCCCCTTTTTCAATTAAATGCAACTGTATGCTGATCTACTAATTGACTACAAAACAGAATTAGTGCACGTGCATCAAAGCTTAGTGTCAACACCATTACCCAAACCTTAATGTCAGCACCATTACCCTAAATCAACTTAATTAGAACGAAACATGTTCATCCTATTAGATAGCTTAATTGTATCATTTTTATGACAAGAAAAACCTTTTATCACATGCTATACCTAGTTTCCCGTGTAATACACCCATTACGAATATTTTTATCTTACACATGCGTAAAATAACATGTTGAGCGTTTTCATTGGCTACGTATTCTTTGACTGACTAATTGCACGACGTTATTTTGATAAAATGACGTAGTCAACATGAAATGACTTCACGTCCGTACACAACTTTTACCATTTATCAACATTGTTAGGTAAAATTACATTTTTTTTTTGTAATACAAAAAAGCATGCGATACAAAAGATCTGACACTCGTTTCATACAATATCTTAT
Source organism: Congeria kusceri (assembly GCA_027627225.1). Classification (NCBI taxonomy): domain Eukaryota; kingdom Metazoa; phylum Mollusca; class Bivalvia; order Myida; family Dreissenidae; genus Congeria; species Congeria kusceri. Next base: position 30,173,011 of record CM051037.1, read on the forward strand.
TAAACTCGTCCAGGAAATTCATTAGTAAGATCGCCAAAGGCTCGCTAACTAAAATAATTCCTGAACTCGTTTAATAAAATATCGTATGAAATGACAACTCGTGTCAGATCCTATATATACGTATTCATGATATGTGATGTATCGCGTGATTTTTGTAGGTTTTCAATTAGTGTAACTGTATGTTGATCTACTACTTGACTACAAAACAGAATTATTGCACGCGCGTCAAACCTTAGTGTCAACAACATTACGTTTAATCATCTTTTTTAGAACGAAACATGTTCATCTCAGGCGGGTAATTATATAGCTTAACTATATAAGTGTAATTACAAGAAAAACCTTTAACTCGTGGCACTGCTCATGGTAGGTGGCCTTGCAGAATGAAAAGTAATCAAAACAAAATTTACATAGCATGAAATACACTTTTCACATAGCATGAAATACACTGTTTACATATTTTCATAGCATAAAATACACTTTTTACTTAGCATGGAGTACACTTTTTATATAGCATGAAATACTTCGTACATACCATGAAATACACTTTTTACATAGCATGACATACACTTTTTACAACGCATACAATACTGTTCTTACATAGCATGAAATTCATTAACATTAAAAAAACTGCAAAGGGCAAATGAAGCATGATGATTCTTATACAAACAATTTATTGAACTGTGGCAATAATTTATATGTAATGAGATATAACTATGTTTATATATTGACATTTGCCTGCAAGATAAGGTCAAACGATATAACTTGATATGTTGATGATGTCTGCAACAATTGAATGAAGTTCCTGCAAAATAACAGTCAAATCGCTTTGATTTCTGTGTAATTAAATTTAAACCGAATATATAGTTCAACATTTTACGTGATGTAGAACGTAATGCTTATGTGTTACTTAATATTTTGTCAAACTAAGTTTAAATATACCTATAAAGTGCAAATATGCATATTGACAGTTAAACAAAGCACTATGAAAGATTTAAGCATACTCCAAATAACCTCATTTTAAATCCTTACACACAACACGAGTTTCACGTGCTTTTCAATGGACAATGTATCGAACCTTTCATTTAGCTGTCCTTTCAAATACAAACAAGTGTACAGTGTGTATGCTTGATTTTCCAGATCAGATATACATTGTATTTGTTTTACAACTAGTCAAAATGGAGTGTCTTTCCAAATGTCTAACATGTCATCATGTGTACTGTAGTTTAGTTTCCAATTGGTGCAGTGTACGTAACTACAAGCTGTTTGGATATCTCATGGACACAATTTTCAGTTTGATTGTGAATATTGAGTATAACTGGAACACAATCGGAGATAATGTAAACATTTGTATTACTCCGTTTCTTATCTGTGCATATGATAATAAGTAACACAATAAGTTTTGATATTTATGTTTCAAGGGCACAATTTAACATTTTATTACAATATTTACATTAAGAATGTTAACTAGAAATCTATATCATAACTTTATTTAAGTTTTTGTTATTTTTCAGATGGTAACAATGTACGTATAACGCTATCATATTGTAGAGTATAACTACAAACGTAAACATAACAACGCAAGGATTTTACGGTGTCCACTTTGTTTTTTACTGCTTGCCCACCATTTATATTACATCATGTGATTTGACTATGATCACGTGGACGTTGGTGACGGCAGGGATTAAATACGAGCTATGCTCAGATCCAGACAAATCTGCGTGTGGCAAACTCCTGGCAGCGGTTTAATGCAACTCAGATCAATTTTCAACATAATTGGACTTTTTGTATATCGTTTGCAGTAAATAATGTAAAAAGGAAAGGAAAATAACTAATTTAAACCATAAATAATAACTAGTAGATTTTAATCAATCATCACCAGGTGGTTTGTTATGACGGCAGGGATTTAATTTGAGATATTGTCGGAACCAATCAAATCTCTGCGCGGAGGTCGTCTGTGTGGAGGTTTACGCCGACAATTGTTTTAATAATTATTTCTTACGTCGTCGCTATACCGTAAAACACTATGTCTTTTCATGTACAGTCACTGATTTTTTTTTTTTTTCCGATTCTCACTATTTATTCGTTTACAAGTACATATATATATATATATATACAAAGAATACAATATACATGGCAATACATAGCAACATATACTTGGTTTAAACCACTATCATATATGCTATGACATGTATAAAATTTATGTAGTAGAGAATCAATAAATACATAAATACAGGAGAACAACAAAAGGAAAAAAGAAAAAAAACAACATGGTAAATGTTACAGCATTTTTATCCATCAAAATATATCAATGCTGATTGAGGGGAGTGTGTGTATAAAAATAAACAATTTTTCAATATTTTAAAGTTAATACGTGTGTTTAATTTCGGCTGCAAAATAATTTTAATATGTTCATACAGCCCTTTCTTTCTTCAGACAGGTTAGTTTTTTCAATAATTGTGCATGATAAGTTTAAAAGTCTTTTTAAACCTTCTAATGCGGGGATGGTGTTTGTTCGTTTACAAAGAAAAATGTAACGCTTTATCTCTAGACAAAATAGATTATAGGCTTTTTTAGGTGAGCCTAAGATGAATGATTTAGAATTCATTGCAAATTCAGCATTTTGATAAACAATATTGTTTACATTGGATAAAAACGCTTGAACAATTGTGCAATCCCAGAAAAGATGTATAAGTGTTTCTGGTTCAGTTTTGCAAAAAGTACATTTGTCACACTCAACTATTTTCATTTTGGAAAGAAGGCTGTTGCAACCTAATATGTTATGAGTTAGCCTAATTTGGAACCATTGTAAGTAAGAATCTTGTGTGACATCAAATATCCAACTATGTAAAAACTTCCATTCGGATTCATGAATGTTAAAAATACTATTCCACTTTTCACGACATGTTGGAATTTCTGGATTGTTGATGAAAGTTTTATATATAACAGCATTACCTTTTGTACACATAATTATTGACTTAATATAGCTTGGTATTAAAGGGAAACATGTATCCATTATTTCTGTGTTGTCGGCAATATGAAGAGATTTTAAATAGACTTGAATAGATTTTGTAATACCTTCATATTGCAGGAAAATCACTGAAGTTCCAATTCTCTTGCTAAATTCCGATCTATCTAAAAATGACTTGTCATTTTTTATAAGATCTTGAACATAACGAATTCCCCGATCATACCAAGCTTTGACAAAAATTGGTTCATTACCAACCAACAACTTGTGATTATAAAAGATAGGTAATCCTAAAAAATCGGTTATAGTAGTTATAACATATTTATCAATAAAATCCATGTATGACTGGAATACATCTGCCCAAAAAGGGTTTTTACATCGATGTAGAATATTTTGAAGATAGACCTTACCAAAATTGAATAAGTGGTTAATATTTACAATATTATTGCAAACTAAAATACACCACTTGCTATCGGCACCTGGTAATAAACGCTTAAACCAGGTTAATTTGATGCTATTCATGTATGCAACAACATCGAGCATTTTCAATCCACCATCAGTATAATCTTTGACTAGAACTTTACTTTTTATTCTTGTTTTACCTTGCCAAACAAAATCATAAAAAGACTATTAAGTTTATGCAAAAAATGTGTATTTGGTCTTGGTAGGGTAGCAAACAAATTAGGTAAGTGTGGCAGTAACAATGATTTAATAACTGTTATTCTACCTATGGGTGTAAGTTCTCTTTTATTCCATGACTTTATACAATTACTTATTGTATCAATTTTGTCTTCGAAATTTAATAATCATTTTATCTAGGTCAACATCAAAGTTAATTCCAAGTAATATGAAACAAGTATTTCCCCAATTGAGCTTCCATTTTGTTTTTATTGACCGTGTACTATATTTTAATGCACCAATCCAAATGTGTTTTTTCAAAGTTAACCTTTAGACCTGAAATCAAAGAAAAATCTTGTAAAATATCTAAAGTAGATTTGCAAGAGGCTTCACTTCCATCCAATAGTAAAGATGTGTAATCAGCAAATTGAGAGATTTTATATTCAACGCCGTTACTAAAAATTCCTTTTACATTTTTACTGATTCTTATTTTTGCAGCTAGTATTTCGGCACAGAGCATGAATAAGTAGGGGCTAATGGGGTCTCCTTGACGACAACCGCGTTGTATTTCAGTCACTGATTGTTTACGTACGTGTTAATGCCTTTCAAATAGACACATGTATCTAAATACCAACAGTAATCTATAAGTATAAACACGAACGCTATTTGACGATTATTCCGGCAATTGTGTAGTATCAAGTGCATAAGCGGTGATAAATTAGCTGTCAGTATACGCTGTCAGGCTGGAGTAACGCTCGGGCTTCTGGTTTTTATAATGCCGAAGAAACATCGAACGTTTTGTCCGTATCTCACCACCTGGGCCCATACCCACACAGCTTTTAAATATTCGTGAGTATACAACAGCTCTCGAGGACGATAGTCCTACATATATGAATATGTTTTTATATTTTACAAACAATTGTCATAGGCGGATTAAGAGGGGGCCGCAACTGCGTATTGTTTAACATATCGATTTTTTTTAACCTCACAATAACCTATATTCTCTTTAGCGAAACAATAAAGTAGTTTATTAGTTTTCGTATCATGTCACGCTGCTAAACTATGATATCGCACTATTTTTTGCTGTCATTGTTTTGCGAAATACATCATTTACACATCTATATGTTGGTAGATACTTAATCCTCCCCATTCTCATAGCCAAAGTACCACCGTATTTTGCTAATGCATATCGTATTCCTTACTTTTCAAATACAATGAATTTCCAAAATCAATCGTAACCTTAATTGCCATCGTCTAGGCTCTTCCGGTAAACATTTTAATTTCACGGCGAATGCGTGCCGTGTGTAGAATGAAATACCTTGTTGTGGTAATGTAAAAATCTCATGCTGTGAAATTCGCATTTATTTCCGGTATAATGACGGATCAAGAAAATTAATTAACTATTTGGCACGTTTACGAACGACAGTATAGTATTGTAGATGAATGTGTAAGTCGTGGTCCTTTTGTTCTGTTTGTCAGCAAATTTGGAAGAGTGGAGAAACTTAACATATTTTATCATGCACCTGTTCTACGAAAATTCAATAGTACTTTAAAAGCCTATTATTATTTACACACCATATTTCCGCTGATGGTTTGAGCAACAGGTATTGCAACTAAGTAATGCGCTGTTCTCAAATTAACGAGCCGCTCTTTGGTGGTATTGTTTTCTTTCATTGCGTTTCTCATCGATTGAACAAAGTAATATCAAGCCCGCTTCGTTAGAATTGTATTGTCCACTGATGTAAGGAAAAACATACATGTACATTGAAATTACTTCAATAATAAATATACATGTTGCCAAAGCTGATTTGTGTGGTCTGTATTGGAGAAAATATGTTAATTGTGAATTCATGTATAAAGCCAGAATAAGAGACGTGTGAGTGATGGTAATTATGATGATGATGATGATGATGATGATAATAAATGAGGATTATTACGATATTGAAGATAATGCTGACAATGATAATACTCAGTGTGAACATCGATTAATGCTAATAACTCTTGAACCCATTATTTTAATTTCCCTTTAAGTAAGTATTGAAATAATTATTTTTATCAACTCCAGCATCAGATGCAACATTCCCAATAACTCTGTTTTGTATTTTGATAGAGTTATGCCACTTTTGCAAATAATTTTTTTCAGGTAAAAGTTATTATTCAAAAGTCGTAAAGCTTCATTTTGACGTAGATTTTCAGTGTTAAGTTTTGATTTTAAAGTCCTATTATTTCAGAACTATATTGCGTATTCATTTCAAACTTGGAGTGTACACTTTTCATCAAATACTACATTACATACAACAATGTACAAGTCTGTTTTTTCTTCATATCTTTACCGACTAACACTAAGCTAACAACCGACTGCATATACTTGTCTATACTATTTTCTAATATTTTTTTTTCAGTCCACTTTCAAATGATGCACCAACTGAAATGCTTCGAATAGTCCCGCGCGCTTTCCTCTGAGAGCTCTTGTTCGGTGCCGATTCTGTGGCTTTAAATTAAGACTAAACGGATGGATATTATAGCAATGAATCTTAAATAAAAGTATATGTTGATTAAGAGTTTTAATTACTTCATCGATACACCGATGTTTAATATTTTTTTATGCACATATCAGCTTACAGAAAATCCAATACACATAGGCATGACGTCTAAAATAGAGCAAGTGTTTTATATTGCCAATACCATTGTTGAATGTTGGCCGCATAAAATATAATTTATTTAAACGCGTGTTGACGAAACATTTATACCCAGTAAATATTGAAATTATAATTAATTATTTCTTCTTTGCTGGCCTTTTACGGATTAAGTAATTATATTGTTGTAAAGGTTATACACATTCGCGGGATATATGAAATGACTACAGCTCAATTTTTTGTGAAGCGAAGGAATTCTATAAACTTCAAGGCAAAGTAATGTATGATGACTATCGCATTGCACGGATATAGTAATGTGTAATGGATTAAATGATTGACATTCAAACATAAATAAATAAATGCAGACATTACTTGGATTTTATTCACAGGTGAGTTAGATGTAGACAACAACAACCACAACAACAAAAACAACAACAGCAATACTACTTCTTTTACAACAACAACAACAACACCAACAATAATATATCTTTTTCTACAACAACAACAAATTAAATATTATTATTATTATTATTATTATTATTATAATTATAATAATAATAATTATTATTATTATTATTATTATTATTAGTAGTAGTAGTAGTAGTAGTAGTAGCAGTAGTAGTAGTAGTAGTAGTAGTAGTATAAAAATATAAATAAAACACCGCCACATATAATTGTTTGAAACGGTATGTCTTCATAATACTTCGTAATGGGAGAAACTGCAAGAAATAGTTTCACTTAATGCAGTATATAAACAACTTTAAAGGGGCATATGGACGGTATTACGCATAAATATAGAGACATATTAAAACAAATACTTTTTTTCAAACACTCTTTCCGAGTAGCAACAGTATATTGATAGAATTGTTGATAATTAACTAAAAATAATAAAGACATAAGTTGTTTTTGAGATACAAGGTTCCAGTAGGATTCGAACGCTCACCTACTAACTCGCGCACTTCAACGAAAACTTCCGTATCCAATACAACGATTATCAGTGGTGTACTACTGCGACTTAAGTGTCGTCCACTCTTTATATAATAAAATTATATACGTTTGTCAACGGTTTTTAGTAGCAATGTAATCATATTTAACAATGTTTAAATATAAATTAAATGTAAATAAACGTTATTTCTCTAGATCACGTTGCTGTCGATCTACTGTCGATACGAACCTTTAAGTCGCCTGTTAGCTGTGCATTGATTTCTTTGGCAATTAAGGCAAGTTTATGGTTCCAAATTGTATAATTTAATCGCCAGTATACCCCCATGTAACAGTTCATAGTATTAAGAATGAATCATTGTTATTTATGTTGAAAACAGTTAGTGGAAATGATTCATTCATATTTGTCATTTTATTAAACGATGTCTTAAAATAAAACATCCTTCAGCATGCAAACTTGATGCTCTTATATACATATACATACGAAAATCTCCTATAGCAATGAAAATGTCATTATATAAATGAAAAATATCAAGGCGTATACATAAACTAAAGTATGAATAATGTACTGCATTATGATAATTTTGATAAAAGCAAATACACAAATTGCTTGGAAAAGCAAAATCACAGACCTCTGAGTCGTCAGAACAAATGCTAATTGATAGATATATTACCATCTGCGCCTTTTTGACTTGTTAGTATGAGCAAACGAAGTCACAATTATGACGCCAAACTGTACAGAAGAAACGAGCCAAGCATAGATGACATAAATAATATACTGAATTTTTGTCAAAATGCGTTAAAGCTGTTTGCATTTTTATGTACATTATTTCTACCTTTAATATAATATTAATATCTAAATCATATATTTTTACTGATGTTGTCTCCCTTCGGGCTCTTTTCGTAGTCATAGTTCATTGAACATGAAAAAATCATTAATTTTTATCCACGTCTGAAACGATTCAGGGACGTGAGAAAACATCCTGTAAATTGCAATATACGTTCTTTTAGAAATAAGTATTAGTTCATTTTTGTTTGGACATAATTCTGTTTAAATATGTCCAAAGAAAAACAATCATGACTTTTTTTTTTTATTAATCTCTAAAAACATTCAGTAGGGTGGAATGAGACTAGATAATAGGTTAACAAAATATTATGTATGATCATAGCTATGGATCATGTTGTTGTGATCGGTAACTTAGACCTTCCAATACTTTGAATTTTCCGAAGCGAAGCTTGTACCGTAACCACTTTTCTTTGAAGTGGAGTGTTTTGGCAATCTGTCCACATTACTTGCTTTTGAAAATTGAATTCTCGGAAAATATATATATATCCCGGTTACCCCGAATGATAACAATTATCTCCACGAATCGTTGCGTTCAAATTCTTCGGGTGATATTACTTTCTTATAATTTTTCTGCGATTGAATGTACAATGAATGCATGAGTTCATAGAGAATACTAGGTTAGTGTTGAATAAAGATACGTTAGCGAGGCTTAGAAAACCTCAACAACGAGTCGCCGCCAGTTGTTCACGTTTTCGTGCCGAGCAGAAAAACTTATCTTTAATCAACACTTACCTGGTATTCTATTTATCCTATCATATTTTGTCTTTATTTTGAAAATAAACGAAGTAAAAACACTAAATAACACAAAAACATAACATGACGTCACGACAAACAACAAAATGACATGATATTACTGTGCGTGTTTGCTATCATCCGCAGTTTGGAAATACAGCTAAGTTTATCCCACGGGGTATTATTTCGTCAATGTAGGCTTGATGATGGGATAATATGAGGCGCGTCGTGAAAAAACCGGTCTTAATGCATGTGCGTAAAGTGTCGTCCCGGATTAGCCTGTGCAGTCCGCACAGGCTAATCCAGGACGGCACTTTTCGCCTTCAGTGGATTGATGTTTAAAAGAGACTTTCTTGAAACAGAAAATACCATAAAAGCGGAAAGTGCCGTCCCGAATTAGCCTGTGCGCACTGCACAGGCTAATCCGGGACGACACTTTACGCACATGCATTAAGACCGGTTTTCCAACGACGCGCCTCATATTTATTATAAAATGGTATACACTATTAACAATTCTATACCTGCGACATTATGTTTGAGCTATATATCACATACATAAGATGAAAATGTTTGTTAAACTAGCAATTTAAAAGCATGGATTTGTTACTAAAGTGTACCTATGATTCAACTTATCAAAGGACAAAATATTGGAACGCATTACATGTCACATGTTTCATCTACATATATAACGTTATACACAGTAAAAACCTGTGATTTACAGTTATGTACAACAAATGCGTCAACAATAAACCTCGGTTGACATTTCAAGGTACTTAACTTGTTACAATCATATAACACAGCAGCAACAAACCAAAATAAAAGTAGTATCACAATATACATATTTCAATAAAAATTAAAAAATATGAACGTTTCTCAGTTATATTTCTGTCTTCGTTTAGAGCCTGTAAACATCTTAAGTCGCTCTTGCCCACTGAATTTGCGTATTCATTATATTCCTGTTCGAAGAGAGGTCTTTCGGCAATATGCCTCTTTTCAGTTACTTAATTGAATATTGACATATCTTTTTGCTTTATCACCCTCAAGGATAGCATTTATAGGAATATACAATAGTTTTGCACGAATTGGTCTCATGACGTGGAGTTTTCTTCCTAGAATTTTATAAAAGAATAATGTGCATTGTTTAGGCTGTACTCATTTAACGCCATACGCGTGAGCTGCATACGTTGACTTATAGTTGACCATATACAACTTACACTGAACACAGGTCACCGTAAGCTGTACATTGTATGCGTCATAATGTTAAACAACGTATACAGCTAACTCGTAGGCTGTATACGGTGTAAGATTTACAACGGTCTAACAGTGCCTCTGGAAATCTTTAAATTAAGTGTGTACAAGAAAGCATTGATGCAACCCATCACATGGCAAATAAATGTTCAGTGATGCGTAACAAAATACGACTAAATCAAATCAGAATCGCAAAAGTTCTCATTGATCATATACAGGCATTGACCATGGATAAGAAATGAATTAAATAAACAAAATATACTAAATTTTAAAGTAAAAATTATTGATATAAAATGAAGGTTTATAACAAACGAATTGGAGTTAAAAAGAAACATGTATGTTTTGTATAATCGTATCGTTCAGTCGTTCATTTGCATACGAAAGCACGTACAGATTGGTACAGTCGCACAATTTCCAAATAGAAAGTATAAAATACATAAGGTTACCGGTACCTCTTACGACGAATCAGATTTTTAAGCATGTTTCTACATTATTATTATTATTATTATTATTATTATTATTATTATTATTATTATTAGCTCGAATATTCAACGAATAGTTCGAGCTATACTACTCACCAGTTCGTCGGCGTATCCGTCAGCTTCGGCATAATGCTACTATTAAGGATTGCGTGCAACAAGTATATATCTCTGAAACTACGACAGATATTCAATTGAAACTTCACACATATCTTTGGGGTCATTATGCGGGGTCACTGACCAAGGCCCATAAGTCCGACCTGCAATTTAGCAGAATTATGCCCCTTTTTGTAGGTTAAAGTTTGCGTGCAACAACTCCATATCTGAATACTGGTCTGAACGTATATATTGATGGTTAAAAAAAATAAAACAAAAATATGTAAATGTAACAACGCCAGAATTTTACTGTTTGCCTACCATTTATATTTTCACCCTGTGATTTGAATATGATCACGTGGACGTTGGTGTTGGCAGGGATTAATCAAAACGCTGACAGCGTAGAAAGACTGTTGGCGACAAAAGATATTAAAAGCACATGAATTATGAGTGCATTTTTGCTGGAAAACACTAACAAACATTTGTTTGAATGAAGTTCAATTCCTCACCTTTAAATTTTATAATTTGGCTTCTTATTCAATAGTACTGGTTGGCGAGTAATATCCGTGAACTAGCAGTATCCGTGATTTGAATATAAAAAGGTGTAAAAGCTCTCCAGCATTGAATTTTGAGTTTACACACATCACCTAGCAACTTTTCCAAACGCAGAATAAGTTGAAGTCTCCAAAACTTCTAATTTTTCAAGATATTTACATTTTTGTAAAAAAAATCTCGAAACAACTTAAACCCTCGCGGGGCATTCACGCGCACGTCTTTGCGCATGCGCATTAATCTCTAATTGGACCCCTATTTTTATCTTGTACTTCCCTATTTTCGGTTTACCAAGGGTGATCGCTAGGTTATTCACATAAAGCAGCAATTTTAGTATTTAAACACCACCATCCATTTATTAAACACGCATTCTTCGTGAAATAGATTTTCTTTAAAAAATCAAGAATTGCAATCGCAAAATGTTTTCTCAAATAAAATATTAACAAGGAATTGCAATTTTAAAATGTTTACTAAATTATACGGCTAGTTTCGGGACGATTTTGACAAAATTTCAATGCAAGGGAAGCGTCTACTTCGATAATAACACGGTTATCTGCCGTTTACAATCAGCACATTTTTAAGGGGCCCCAAAGGGGTAATCAAAAGCCCATTATCCGGCATCCACTTATGTTTGTAGTCGCATTATCACCGTTAATATGGCAGAGACTTTAATAATATTACATCATTATCATGTAGGTAATTTAATGTAGAATAGTATAGAGTGATAAAAATCTTGAGGTTTGTAGCACAAAATTCGCATTTTCAATTGAAAGGAAAAATCACGGATACTACTAGATTTATTGCTTCAAGTAATGCTTATTGATTACCCCTTTGGAGCCCCTTATATTGAAAAAAAAACAACATATGACGTCATGACAAGATATTTACATCCTTGTAAACAGAAGGAGCCAAACTTTGTACTGCAACAGGCTTTTCTTTAAAAGTATTACTTACGCGATTGAAAATAAAGAAAAACTGCTAAAAATCACGGATACTACCCGCCAACCAGTATACGACATCATAATGAAAACTAATTTGTAAGTAAGGACAAAATACTTTGGTCGAGCTAATTATCTTTTGCAAACGGAATTATATACATGCCAGTTAACAAGTCAATCTGCAAGGGCCAGAAAAACCGATGAAGCGTAGTAATTTGGCTCAACAATTGTTAGTGCTTCGCAGCCGGGATTATGAAATAGTTTTGTTATTCATCTAGTCTAGATGAGACCAACCTTAATCCCCTGACAATACTCCGATATTAACTTGACATAAGTGCATATAACAGATATTAGTCGTTTTCAACTGGGGATTAGTTGAGTTCCGTTTAAGGTCTTTATTGTAAAAGCTAATGAGCTATTATGACTCGAATTTACTACATTTACTGATGATAAGCACGCTGTTTCACTTTATCCTATCGTTTTTTTTTTTTTTTTTCAATCGACCATTATCACTGTACACTGTTAAATTTATTTACAGATATACACAATACAAATCACCTCGCATGTGTCATAACAACCTCCTATGGCCTTCCATTGTTTCGTTTCGAATAGACGGCCTCATGGGAGTATTTTAAACATTATGTGATATTGATGCCGTTTAAATTTTTTTAGCAAACTACAAAAAATAGTTTAATATCAATTTAATACTGATATTGATATCTTAATCTGAATACTACTTATATCCCTTTGACTATCTAACTTTTTTCAAATTGCATAGATAGTTATCATAGGGATTGTTGCTCTTGATAAACGGCCTTATTTTCTGTTTCGTTCAACTGGAACTTTACAATAGTGATGACAGGTCCGTCAAATATACTCCGTATAATTTTTTTCTTTATTTTATTTAATTTTTATTTTTTTGATATTCCCTATATACTGTTCGCCTTCGTGCAATTATATGTAACCGTCGATGAGTGATATGATACTTCAAACGCCCTGTCACTTGTAATCTTGGCAACTGAATTTAAAAAACTAGAGCTCGTTGTTTATGTTAATTAACAGCTAACAACATGATTTAAATTTTCTGCTAAACCTATATTATCCAACTGCCTTCTCTGCAATATGTTTCACTGTATTTTGTTTATTCTTATTCTTTTATGTACCATATTAGTCCTGTCCAGCTCTCCTCAAGCAGTTACACAACATGTAATCTATTATTTTATTACCTCACGGCCATTCTGCCATATATGTTTTTGTGTTCATCTTTTACCTAATGGGTAACGATATTGCTGCATACAGAATGACCGTGGGATTATTTAATTCAAGTAAATATTGTTGTCGTAAAAAACTCGTTTACGTGTGGAGTGCAAAACGTGAATTTGTATTGCTATTTTTCTCCTTTTTAGGGCTCTCGCGTGCCTTACTCTCAGGCTGCATTATGCGCCCGTTTGTCTTCGAAATGAATCTCTTACTAATTGACGCTTTATGTTTTCTTTTATTTGTATCAGGGGATATTGAGCTTAATCCTGGACCTGAATGCAAAGCACTAAGTGTCTTGCATTTGAATGTGAGGTCAATTCGCAACAAACTTGAATATTTAACAAGTAATCTGTGTGATTTTGACATTTTATGTTTTACGGAAACTCATCTAAATGATGTTGTTCCCGATAATGTTTTATCAATTGAAGGTTTTAATGCAGGTTTTCACCGAAAAGATTATACACCTCACTCTAGCGGATTATTAATTTACGTGAATGAGTCTATATTGTCGCGACGTGTAATCGAGTTAGAATGTCCCCGTTTGCACACAATATGGATTGAAATTAATACAGGATACCTCACTGCTTTAATTTGCTGCTTTTACCGTCCCCCTAACTCTAATGTACTGTTTTGGAATGACCTTGAAACTAATATAGATAAAGCCTTGGATATGAACCAAAATGTAATTATGCTGGGTGATATAAACGAAGACCAACTAAAAAATTGTACCCGTCTAAAACAGTCATTGACCATATTTAATTTAAGTAACGTTATAACTGAAGCAACCAGAGTCACTGCCAATACTGCTACCTTAATCGACCCCATTATTGTCTCCGATAATTTAATTGTTCTAAACAGTGAGGTTATTTCAATTGACAATTCTGTCAGCGACCATCATGCCACGGCTGCACATGTTAAAGTCCCATCAGTCATTAGAAAACCGATGCAGAGGCATGTATGGTTGTACAAACGAGCAGACTTTCAACGATTAAATCTTTTAATCAGCAATGAAAATTGGAATTTTATAACAATGATGAATGTAGATGATGCTACTGCTCTATTCACGGACAAACTTTTAGAACTGACGAAATTATGTATTCCATTCAAACTTGTTACAGTACGTCCTAATGACAAACCTTGGTACGACTCTATGATACGTACATTTGCGCGAAAACGTGATAGACTTAAAGCTATCGCTATAAAACAACCATCTGCAAACAACTGGGCTAAATTCAAACACGTTCGTAACAGAGTCAACAACATGATCAAACATGCAAAGGAACAATTTTATTCCAATATTGAAACTACACTAATCGATTTAAAATCAACAAACTGCAAACAATACTGGAAACTGTTAAAACATCTCATACATTCGCATTCGCACTCTGATGCGATACCGCCCTTAAAAGTGGTTGACATTCATGGAAACGTAACTATATATACGTCTGATGAAAAAAAAGCAATGTGCTTAAACAATTATTTTGTATCGATTTCAACTTTAGACACATCTTCGAGTTCTTCCTGTCCCTACTCACTTTCCTTCTGAGTGTTTACATAACGTATCTGTAACTGAAACTGAAATATTGGACATACTCAAAATTTTAATAACTAACAAAGCTGTTGGTGAAGACTTAATCAGTCATCTAGTTATGAAGCGTACTTGCGAGTCTATTGCAAAACCAATATGCTTATTGTTTAATAAATCATTACAAGAATGTACATTTCCTTCATTATGGAAAAATGCACTTGTGATGCCCTTATTTAAAAAAGGTGACTCGAACATACCTTCAAACTATCGCCCCATCTCTCTTTTAAGCTGTTTAGGAAAACTTATGGAGCGAGTAGTATATAAACACTTGTACAACCATCTTATTGCGCACAATTTAATTTATTGTAAACAATCAGGATTTCTAAGAGGGCACTCAACGGTCTATCAACTGATTGATATATTTGATCAAATAGCTCGTTCTATTGATGACAAGAAACTCAATTGTATGATATTCTGTGATATATCCAAGGCTTTTGACCGAGTTTGGCATCAAGGTCTTTTATTCAAACTTAAACAAAATGGCATAAATGGAAATATACTACAATGGATTAAAAGTTACTTGTCTAACCGTACCCAAAAAGTATTTGTTGGCTCAGCTAAGTCTCAGTCTTTACTAGTAAATGCCGGTGTTCCTCAGGGCTCAGTATTAGGACCGTTGTTTTTCCTGATTTACGTTAATGATATTGTCGAAAATCTTCTTAGTATTACCCGTTTGTTTGCTGACGATACGTCTTTATCATGCACTACATCTAACTTAGCTGATCTCGAGGGTATTTTGAACCATGACCTCTGCCTGATTAACATTTGGGCCAAACGATGGCTTGTTGATTTTAATCCCCAAAAAACTGAAGCAATTTTATTTACAACACAAAAGAATGTTCCTTTGCCTAAATTAGTGTTTGGTAATGTACCCGTAACAATTGTTGAAAATCACAAACATCTTGGTCTGACGTTAAGCAGCGACGGCAAATGGAACAATCACATTAATAACATTTTGAAATCCGCGTCGAAAATCCTGGGAGCTATGCGAAAACTTAAATACAATCTCTCAAGAAAATGTCTTAACCAAATATTCTTCACCCACATGCGGCCATTACTTGAATACGCGTGCGTTGTGTGGGATGGTTGTACATTGTACGACAAAGAATTATTAGAAAAAATCCAAAACGAAGCCGCGCGTATTGTCTCAGGACTAACGAGATCTGTCTCGCTTAAAAATCTATATACTGAAGTTAAATGGCCAAGTCTAGACAAACGACGACGTTATCTCAAACTCGTTAATTTCTACAAAATGCACAACGGCCATTGTCCCAATTACCTTACTAACCTTCTTCCACAAACAGTTCAAGAACAGTCCTCTCGAAATCTTAGAAATGCGGAAGACTATATTATTTTATCAAGAAGAACATTACTTTATTCACGCTCGTTTTTACCATCTGCCATTAATCTATGGAATTCGTTACATAACGATATCAGAAACATAGACACCATTTCGAAATTTAAAGCTGCCTTGAAAGAAATATTTAATTTATGCGACGACAATCCCCAGTACTTCTATACTGGAGATAGAAATACATCAATTTTACATGCCCGCTTACGAAATAACTGCAGTAATCTAAACTCTGACTTATTCAACAACCATTTAGCAAACTCTCCCCTATGTGCATGTGGAAATGAGCTTGAAAATGTTGCACATTACTTTTTTCAATGTCCTATTTACCTTTTGCAACGAATAGTTCTTTTTAATGCACTGCATTCATTTCATCCCCTGAATTGTGAGCTGATTCTTTATGGTAAGCCCTCTTTAAACAATGAAGACAACACCTTTATTTTTAACGAAGTTCACAAATATATTAATACGACAAAGCGATTCAAAACGTAGCTAACACTTATCTTCTTGCTGGACATGACTTATTACTAGGACTTATTACTATCGTTATTACTGTCGTTATTACTATCTTTAAGCTATCCTAAACTGCATACGATATCATCACCATTATTATTATTATTATTACTATTATTATTATTATTATTATTATTATTTTTTATTTTTTTTTCTCATTTCCCGAACGAAATTAATATCATATGTCACTATTGCGTTTTTGTGTTATCTTTTGTATATTTTGTGAATGACATCATTTTTATGTATGTACGTCTGTCACCATCATAACATGCAACTTCTATCCTAAGGGAAAGACCCTCGATAATGTTGTAGAACTTTAGGTCTAACCCGTTTTCCAATATATATGTTTGGTCTAAAAATAATGTATAATTTTGTAATAATGTCATTATAGACTTTTTGGAAATAAAATATGTTTAAAGTAAAGCCAAAGATCTATAAATAAGCATGTTTATTTATAGATCTTTGTTCGTAGCCTACTGAGTCAAAAAAGATCATACGATGCAAGCTCTCGATTGTCCATAGTACAGTTTAAAATTAATACATTGCACTAATTTGTTGTCAAAATATTCATAATGAGAATTGGTAGCAAGAAAAAACACTTTCGCAACGAGTCAAAAATTAGCCGATGTAGCGCAATAATTTGGTGGTCTTATTCCAGGACATTCCGGCAAATATTTCGGTTACATACAAGTAAATAGCAAAAGTAGGGGTGTCATTAGTTTAAAGTTATTTTGTTATAAATTGACATTTTTATAAACTGTAATTGTAATAAATCACATGGTATACACATTGAAATACTTATTAAATACATTATCTTAAAAAATTAAAATGTTAGAAAACGGGTGTGACATTTTGCTGTTTTGAAGAAAGACCCTTTCTGGTTTCGATTTATTGAAAGATAGCCTGCAAAAAAAGAAGTAGTTTTCCGCGATACCTGTTTTGGAAATTACCTTCTAAAAAGACCGTTGGGTTCCGCCAACAGTCTTAAAACGAGCAATGGTCGGATCCAGACTCATCTCAGTGTCGACTATCGTTTTAATATTTGGTACGTCCTCGCTATACAGTACAACACTCTGGCATGTCATTTACAGTCACATATTAATACATACGTGTTAATGCCTTTCATGTAGAAACATGTATGTAAATACCAAAAATAATCTATAATTATAAACTCGAAAGCTATTTGACGATTATTCTGGAAGGCACTTGTGTACCAAGATGTCAAGTACACAAGCGGTGATAAATTAGCTGTCAGTATACGCTGTCAGTCTGGAGTAACACCCAGGTTTCTGGTTTTTATAATGCCGAAGAAACATCGAACGTTTTGTCCACATCTCACCACCTGGGCCCAAACCCACACAGCTCTAAGTGAAAATTTAAAGTAAATAGAAAAGACCATAACATTCCTTCAGTCATTGATTGTTACGCGTATACGTCTTTTTGCTATAATATGTTTTAAACTCATAAGTGAGGAAGAATTATCGATTTTTTTCAAATGTATGGAAAGCGTCATTAACCACCGAATGATTTTCTTGCAAGAAATGTACGATTGATATATATTAAAGTAGATATATAGGTTTTCGGATATTTATTTTCCAATACTCTCATAAGAATAATGCTCTCGATGACAATCAGTATGTTTTTAGATTGTACATAACATTATCATAGGCGGATTAAGAGGGGACGAAAGCAGCGTACGACCCCGTAAAGCTGTCTAAAACACTATAAAATCGCACAATTTAGCTGTCATTGTTTTGCAAAATACATCATTTACACATGTATATGTTGGTAGGTACTTAATCCACCCCCTCTTACTCCAAATCCTGTCTCCGCGCCTGATTCTCGTAGCAAAAGTACCATACTACATTGCTAATGCATATCGTATCCTTACTTTTTAAATACAATGAATTTCCAAAATCAATCGTCACCTCAATTGCCGTCGTCTAGGCTCTTCCGGCGAACATTTTAATTTCACGGCGACTGCGTGTCGTGGATAGGAGGATGAAATACCTTGTTGTGGTAATGTTAAAATCTCATGCTGTGAAATTCGCATTTATTTCCGGTATATTGGCGGATCAAGAATATTAATTAACTATTTGGCACGTTCACGAAAGACAGTATAGTATTGTAAAGGACTTACACATAAGTCGTGGTCCTTTTGTTCTGTTTGTCAGCAGATTTGGAAGAGTGGAGAAACTTAACAGATTTTACCATGCACCTGTTATACGGAAATTCTGTACCAGTTTACAATATAAGAATAATGAAACTTCAGTGACATCACCAGGATAAAACAAGCCTAATGTTATATACACAATATATTTTCGCTGATGTTTTTGCAACATATATTGCAACTAATTAATGCGGTGTTCTCAAATTAACGAGCCGCTCTTTGCAGGTATTCTTTTCTTTGATCGTGTTTTTCATCGATTGAACAAAGTACATGTAATAACAAGCTTGCTTCGTTAGCATAGTATTGTCCACTTATGTTAGAAAAAAACAGGTACATTGAAATTACTTCAATGATAAATATACATGTTGCTAAAGCTGATTTGTGTGGTCTGTATCTGAGGAAATATGTTAACAGTGAATTCATGTATTAAGGAAGTGAGGATGATAATGATAATGATGATATTAATAATAATGGAGGTAATTACTATATTAATGATAATACCGACAATGATAATCATCAGTTCAGTTTGAACATCGATTAATAATATGTTTATTTAAATGTAAGTAAGTGTTAAATTCATTAATTTTATCAACTTCAGCATCATATGCAACATTCCCAATAATATTTTAACATAGTTATTTCCCTTCTGCACATAAATTTTTCAGGTAAATGTTACTTTTCAAATGTCTTATAACGTCATTACAAGGTTAGTTATTCACTTGAAACTGGGAAAATACCTTTGTCATCAACTACAACATCCGATACATCTTTCCCCGTAACTAATATTGATATACCCAATTTTGGTTCGAAAGTCCCATACATTCAAAACAACATAAGATATTCACTTGGAACATGGAATGTAACATTTTTATCAAACACTCCATTACAAACGAGAACAACAATGCGCATAACTCTGGTTTTCATATATTAAGTGATTTACACTGACAACGCTAACGGTTGACTTTATGAACCTGTCTCTAGTACTTTTTTTCTAAATGTTGTTTTTCTCCTGTCAACATTTAAACAAATGCATCAACTGAAATACACAATGTTCTTCGAATATTCGAGCGCGCTTTCCTCTGACAGCTCTTGCACGGTACAGAATCTGTGGCTTTTAATTAAGACTAAACAGGTGGATATTCTAGCAATGTCAAATAAAAGTATCTGTTGAACAAGAATTTTTAATTACTTCATCGCATAAACCGATGTTAAATATTGCTATATGCGAATATCAGCTTACAGAAAATGCAATACACACACGTATGACGTCTGTAAAAGAGCAAAGTATTTTATATTGCCAATACCATTGTTGAACGTTGGCCGTATAACATATAATTTCTTTAAACGCGTGTTGGCGGAACATTTATACCAAATTAATATTTAAATTACAATTAATTATTTCTTCTGTGCTGGCCTTTAAAGGATTAAGTAATTATATTGCAGTAAAGGTTTTGCAACATTCGCGGGCTATTTGAAATGACAACAACTCAATTTTTGTGAAGCGAAGGATTTCTATTGACTTGATGACTATCGCATTGCATGGATGTAGTGATGTGTCTTACATTAAATGATTAACATTCAAATATAAATAAATAAATGCAGACATTAATTGGATTTTATTCACAGGTGAGTTAGATGTAGATTGTCTGATGTGTGTGTAGTAGACGACACAAAAACAATAGCAACAACAGCAACAGCAACAACAGCAACAATACAACTACTTCTTGTACAACAACAACAACAACATTATTATTTCTTCGTAAACAACAACAACAACAACAACAACAACTACTACTACTACTACCACTACTACAACAAAAACAATACTACTTCTTTTACAACAACACGAACAGCAACAAGAACAATATTACTTCTTCTACAACAACCACAACAACAACTCTACTTCTTTAACAACAACAACAACAACAACAACAACAACAAGAAAAACAACAATACTACTTCTTTTAGAACAGCAACAACATCAACAACAACAACAACAAACTACTACAAAAACAATAATATTTATTTTACAACTACATCAATAACAACAACATAAAAAGCAACAACCTTAATACTACTACTACTAATAATAATGATAATAATAATAATAATAATAATAATGATAATAATAATACTTATACTAATGATCATAATAATAATAATAATAATAATGATAATGATAATGATAATGATAATGATGATGATGATGATGATAATGATGATGATGATGATAATAATAATAATAATGATAATAACAATAATAATAATAATAATAATAATAAAACACATCCACATATAATTGTTTGTAACAGTATGTCTTCATAATACTTTTAGAATTATGCATTTATTTTATACCATCTGTAACGAAACTAATTGCGTCAACTTATTGTTTCTTTCCGTGTAGGAGAAACTGCAAGAATTTCCTATTGTATTGAAACACATCTTTTGAGGAGCAATAATATATTGATATAATTGTCAAGAATTTACTATATACACAGACAAAAGTTGTTTTTGAGATACACGTTGCCAGTAGGATACAAACTCGCGCACTTCACTGAAAACTTCTGTACCCTTTGAAGCGTTTATCAATGGTGCGCATTCACGTAACGGTCCATCATGTAGATTTCATTCATGTTTACTTTACTTCTACTACTCATTTTTCCGCTCCCGCAAAAGTGTTATCTAAGACCACTCTTTATATAATAAAATTATATACGTTTATGAACGGTTTAAAATGAATGTAATCATATTTAACAATGCTTAAGTATCAATTCTATGTAAATGAACTTAGTTTTTGGAAATGTTGCTGTCGACCTGCCGTCAATACGACCATTTAAATTGCCTGTTAGATGTGCATTGATTTATTCGACATTTTCTCGCTTCAAAATTGCATAAACTAATTATACCTCCATGTTCCAATGCATAGTATTACGTATGAAACATTGGTATATATATTGCAAACAATTAATGCAAATGCTTCATTCATATTTGACATTTTTGTATATGCTGTATTAAAATCTAAACATCCTACATCATGCGAAAATACATGTAAATATACATTGCATATAATGTTATGTCCTTGTAAAGTATTTTAAATAGTATTTGAAACATTTAATACTAGAGCTGCAACGATTTAGTCATGGCTCGATTCGATTTCGATTTCTGTTTCATCATTTTGTTGAATATTTCGATTCGATTAATTTTTCCTTTATACAGGCTTGTTTGTGAGTTTTCAGGAGTCATGACTAGCAATATAAGAAAGATTACATTTATAATTATTGATGTAACCGTATTGGTAATGTGAACGTATGTACCTTAAATATATATATATAAATAAGAACAGTGAAAATGGTTATAATGCTTAACAGTACTAATTCAGTATAACAGCATCCATGATGCCATGATCAATTTACATAACAACTCTACAAAAAACCGTAATTGTAATTAATAGTTTTATGACAAATCGTCTATAAATATAATTATGAACAAGAATCGAATCGAAATTGGCTGGTTAAGTATCGACAATCGAATCGGGCCATTCAAAATCGATTGATCGAAGAATCGAAAGAATCGTTGCAGCTCTTTTTAATACTCCAGTCTTAGTTCATGTTAATGTATTAGTACAGAATTGTATGTAAATGAACTATGTCTACGAAAAAACTGATCTCCTAAAGCAATGAAAAAGTCATTATATAAATGAGCAATATAAAAGCATATACATTAACTAAAGTATGAATATTGTACTGCAGTATGAGATGTATGATACAAACAAATTAACCAACATGCTTGGAAAAGCAAAACCCTAGAACGGGTATTGGACTTTCGACCTCAAGGACAAATCGAGTGTTGAGCGTGAAACTATTGTATCTAATATAGATATGTTAAGCGGATACAATAGTTTTATGCTCAACCATCGAAAATCTTATTGACAACCTTCGTACCATTTGCGCTCTTTTGGCTTGTTAGTTTGTGCAAACTATAGTCACAATTCTGACG